>JZKD02S1673663.1:587474-622978 GCA_000966675.3 Picea glauca | reverse complement strand
ATGATAAGGAAGTTTTGCTGGGTTTTCTTCCCCTAGAGGGTTTCCCAGGATAAATGTTGTGTCTATTGTGGATGTGTATTTCTCAGTGATCTTGTTCTCATTATGCTCTTATCTTTATGAAATGCAAGGAACTATAATGATAGCATAAACATTAACATTAAGGATGTATTGAATCTCTTTTATCCAATCATTGGCTTTGGGATCCTTGCTATCCCCAAATGCCAAATCAAAAAATGAAGGAGCATCATAGTCATATAATGCTCGAAATACGGTCACACCAATGGAAACATGGTAAGTGGTTTTATAACAATGTTCACCCAAATGAAACCACCTGAACCACGCCTTTTGTTGACTGGGCACATAGTTACGCAAATACCCCTCAAGCCATTTTTTCACGATCTATGTCTAGCCATGTGTTTGGGGGTGGTAACTAGTGTTGGGAGTCAACTTTGTGCCAACCAACTTAAACAGCTCCTACCAAAATGAACTAAGGAACTTGCTGTCCCTATCATTGACAATATACTTCAACAACCCATGGATAATACTTCCCTAAAGAACAACTATGCTACCTTTGTTTCCTTATATTCTGAAGTTATGGAAAATAAATGTGAAAATTTGGTCAACCGATCGACCACCACATATATGCAATCTCTTCCATGTACTTTAGACAAGCATGTGATGAAATCCATGGATATGATTTCCCACTTCTTCTCTAGAATGGGAAATGGTTGTATTAATTCTACAGGATGAGTTTTCTCTGACTTGTTCTGTTGACAAGTCACACACTCCCTCACATGCCTCAATACATTATCCTTGATTCCCTTCCAAGTGAATCTCTCTATAATCTTCTTGTAAGTTTTAAATTACCCCTGGTGCCTTGCCAAAGGCATCGTGCATAGATGTCATTATCAGCCCCTTCAATATAGATTACGGGACTAAGTCTATGTGTTCTTTGTAGTAGATGATGTCATCCACCACTTTGTACATGTCATCATGTACACTACGGTCCAATAACTCACAATAAAATTTGTTCTTGGAATACTCCACCAAGAGATGATATTTCCAATCAGCTAAAATCTCCACAAGTGAATATATCTCCAGTTTCCTAGAGAGAGAATCAACAACTGTGTTTTTCTTTCCCTTTGCATATTCAATGTTGAAATGATATGCCTACAGTTTTCTAACCCACTTTTGTTTCCTTTCATTCAAGTCATTTTTTCACTAAAAGTCCTTCAAGCTATTGTGGTCAATCTTAACCAAAATATTTCCACCTACCAAGTATTGTCTAAACTTCACCAAGACATGCATGATGGCGAGCATTTCCTTGCCATAGATGGAGTAGAGTTTCTCTGAATATGTGATATTTATACTATTGTATACTATTGGATTCCTCTGTTGCATTAAAACTTCCCCTATCCCTTCACCTGATGCATCACACTAGTATTTGGAGGATGGATCTGCTCACCAAGAAAATGGAGAAATTGGTTGTTCATCAGAAAGAGGATGAGGATATGGAAGGGGCCATGGTCGCTCTACAACTAGATGTCATGACAAGTCAGGTTATTTTTCCCAAGAAGACCCGATGGTTGTAAGAATTTTTGTAATGGATTAAATGTATGGTCATAACCGACATTTGGATAGAGGATATCTATGGAGGATTGGAGAAAGTTGGATTTTCAAGAGGATGTAGACAAAATGTCTAAACGAGATATCATGTTATGGACCAACATGATTTTAGGGTATTCACATAATGGGTTGTAGGAGGAAGCCATGATGCTTTATGAAGAAATGAAAGAGGATGCAGGGGTAAGTGTCAGGATACAAAAAATGAAAAATTAAATAAATATTTTACTTTGGAGATAAATTTTTTAAATTGCATGTAAATGGGAATACCACTATAAGGCCTAGTTATGCATGTGTACCCCTGGTAAATTACCGGTAAAGTCTATATGTAGACCTAGGTGATTTTTTATGTTCATATTGGTCAATATCCAAACAAAAAACTCACAAGGATAAATTCCCCTGTGTTTTTATAGAGGTGGTACTCCTATGTTATAATTGGAAATATGTAGCTTGATGTTCTTGGCTTGGAATGTAAAATGGGAGAATGCTAAACAACAAACCCCAAATCTTTATTTCTTTAGTTTATGTATAAAATGGTTCTTGATAACCAAAATGCTCTTTGAGTGCAACATTTTCTTGGAAATGGACCATGGATCATCAAGCAACTCTTTAGCAATGAAAAAGATGAAGAAATGATTCAATATAAATATAAATATATGCTCATTTTCATTATTACAACCCTCTGAAACATATGCAAGCAGAAGATGCATCTATATTTTCTCATAAGAAAAAGAGTGAAATGGTGTTGATCATTCCAGATAACTTTAAATGAGTATTGCATTCAAAACTGAAAAGAATTTGATGGGCATACTCCAAAAATCTCATGCTAAAAAATCCCAAATTATGAGAATTCATTGAAGATACTTGTTGGAATACTAGGGGGGGGGGTGTGAATCAATATGAGCACTTTTAATATTTTTAACCACAATATGTATTGTTTAAATTTATGAGCAGTTCATTAAAAACATTCAAAACATCATGAGAAATATAAATAATAAATGAACAATAAGAAACCACACAAGTACACAACACACTAGACTTTTTTGTGGAAACCCAATGCAGGAGATAACCATGGAATTATTTTCTTATTTTTCAGAAGAAATACATTCATAGGAAGCACCAAATTCCTTGTTTTCCAGCTACAACTAGAAGGAGGCTCCAACCCATTGGTGCAAATTTGTTAGACTAGGGTCCTGCGTAAGTTACCAACAAAAGGGTACCAAAGTAGTCTAGTGTGCTAGCATTTTCATATTTCTAAAAGGAAAGAAGTCTCATCCGAAGTGCAACCAAGACAAAAGAGTTAAGCGAAGGGTAAGAATAATTCTATACAGGTCTGTAATCCGTCTATACAGTTACTGATCTAGCACAAGATAGATACTCAACTCAGATCCTTACCAAATCATGCACTAATACAGAAGAATCAAACTATATAGAACATTAAGAAGGGATAACGACATGTAATTGATAACAGATAATGCATAATGATATTTCAGAGATACAAAAAGTAAGATGAACCAGGAACATTTTCAAAATTTGTTCTCCAATATCTTTCTGTTATATTAGAAGTCTTTAGATAATAAGCATTCACAACTTTACATTAGAAATCCACCCTACTCAATATAAGATATCAATAGGTACATCTCAGTATAATACTATAGCTGATCACAATGAGCCTAGGATCTTTACTTCCTAATTATAGTCTAGATCTGGAGTACAGATCCAGTTCTTGCATATCCCTATCTCTCACACACTCATTGCAATACAACACAATACTAAAGAGAACATACAAAAGAGTCACCCAAGAAGAGAATCATCCTCATCCAGAGAATCATCCTCATCAAGAGATTCATCCTCCTCAAGAGAATCATCCTTTCAATCGATTCCTTTTTTCCTCTTGAGAACGCATCGACCCTCTTCTCTTATTGATTATGTTGTAACTATATTGTCTCCAAAATTGATTATGCGTTGGCTTTAGACTGTGTTCAGTTTCAACGTATTTTTGTTGCGCGTTTCCTTTTTCATCCTTCTTCACTTGGTTGTGTTGAGCACTCAACACACCCTAAAAATCATTATCAATTTTTTTACTTTTTGGGTACCACTTTATCTTCTACACTGTCTGATTCAGATTCATCTTTGAGAATTGTTTTGTCTTTGCTTAGTTTTCATGTTTCTCATTGCCTATTCAGGTTTATTTGAACTTGTGAAACCCCATGACTAAAATACTTTAACACCTAAATTAAAAATCGATAGCCAAACACTGCACCCAACACGCTCATATTCAGCATCGGAAAGAATTCAAGTAAGTATAAGAACCATTCAGAAACAATAGTCATCGAGCGCCAATCTTCATCGGCATTGAAAAAATGGATTTTTGGTTTGCGTTAAGTTTTTGCATAAAGATATCGTCAATATCTGATTCCTCATTGGCATCGGTGAAATACAAGGACGATAGACATTAACGAAGAACATAAAGATATTGTTGATAGCCGATGCCCAATGCGCTTATCGGAATTGGGGAAAACCTAAAAGGATCACAACAAACATTATGACTGCACTAAAATTTATTCTCGATCA
The DNA here is from genome assembly GCA_000966675.3 of Picea glauca. NCBI lineage: Eukaryota > Viridiplantae > Streptophyta > Pinopsida > Pinales > Pinaceae > Picea > Picea glauca. The sequence goes on along the minus strand of JZKD02S1673663.1, from coordinate 618,781 downwards.
CCGATCCCCGATGTGTTTTCGGCATCATGACTTTTTCGAGGGAGCTAATCCGAAGAAAGCACTTGATAGGTTTATCGCCGATCGCCGACCTTGCACACTTTTTCGGCATCGGCAAGCTAAGGTTTCTTTTGGAATGAATAACTTAAGGAAAGTCCCGACTCTGATTAATACACGCTAATTGGAGTCGCTGATATGCAACACCGCTTGTCTCCACTAGGTAAGAGGGTCATATGGTATATTCTTATCCCGGCTCATTTTTTTTTGGTTCCTTAAGTCCTAGTCAGTTTGGCCACGTCAACACTACATGGTAAGATCGATCGACGTCAGATATTTTTGTAGGGTGACATCAATGAAAAATGTTCATAACACATCCACAATCCCTGATCCACCCACTGAGAGAGAGACACAATGGGACGTTTTAGCATTAGATACGATCATATTTTGAGCATTTAAGGAGCTAATTAATACCAAATCCCGAATTAGTTTCTACATCGTGTTCCAATCAAAACAATCGTATAAAATCATTGATTGACCACATCACCACCCATGCCTCCGCCGTCAACCCATGATGAATTTAAGTTATAGAGATTCGACGACAGAATCCTTAAAATTTCACTCATAACCCGAATTGAATGACTGATGCGACACGATAAGTTCTTCCATGTTTAAATTCTCTTGATTCGTTGTAAATGAAATCCTTCTGCGCATAAGAGAATTTCGAAGCATCCGAAGGAGAAGGACGAGTGACTTGAAGGATGTATCAACTTCGTGATTATCAAAATAACCTGTTTTTAACAAGCTTCAGAGGTATGTATCCGAGTCTGTAAATTTTACATGGTTATAATTTATGTATTGTTATCCAATTTTTTGTTTTTACACAGTCTCTGAAATTTTATTTTAAGTTCCAGGACCAATTCCTCCAAGAAATCCAACCACTAGACGATCACGGAGGGAACCGAAGCTAAAAGAACCAGAGGTAGGTGAATTCTCTTCTCTAGGGGTCGTAAAACAATTGGAATACACCCCTGTTGGCATAGAGGAAGACCCATGGTTCAACACTTCAACAATGCACCAACAAAACCATAACTACTGACCCTTTTAGCAACACCTATGAAGCAGATGAAGTCTCACCTGAGATAGAGGCAGGGGGGTTTGTAGGACTCAGGTGTCTACAACCTATTTGGGACACAGATTTGTGATTATAACACTTAACAGAGAACTTAGCTAATCAATATGCATTAGTTCATACATCCATTCACATCGCAGATTAAACCCTAAGTACAGAACAACGCAGTAACAACCAAGATCAAGTACTTTTCATCACTTATCACATAGTATTGAATCAGATCTAACATTCATTTACCATCAATAGAGCACTAAGCATCCATACATCTATCTAACATATATAAAGATCAATGCACTGAGAAAATAAACACATAAACAACATGAAAAAAATTGCACAAAGCACATCAACATAGGATATATGTGGTTCACCCCAGTGTGGGGCTATGTCCACCAACTTATTCTTCTTTTTCTTTATTAATCTTCTTCAATTGTTTACAGTCATCTGCTACTATGCACAGAGCCACAGAGCCCAACTCCACATAGGATAGGAGATCTGCGTGCAGCCCACTAGATCCTCCTTCCCAGGGTTAGTTCAAGGCACAAAGAGAACTCCTGATTAGTAAAAATATTCTTACAATCACTTGTACTTAGCTCTGCAAGTTTTAACATACCCTTTACATGAAGCCATTAGTCATGCACTAAGACGATTCTATTCTCTCTCTTACATTTCCTAGCTTCTTATTTATACATTACAAAAAGGCTTAAACATGGTTAAACCCATGGGCCAACATCCCATACCCTTTACATAAACCCTAAAATCCTGCAAAATAAGCGAGATCCCATGATCTCCACTTTTCTTGGGCACTCTGTCTTCAACTAGCCTATTGAAGTCCCAAAATTGGTCAAACACGACCAATGTTCTCTCAAAACTTGGTCGAGGGCCAACAAGCCCCCAACACTCACCTGTAATGCATCCCGAGTCACTCCGATCTAGGAAACACTGCTTTGAAGGCCTCGAGCTTAGCTCAAACTGCCTCGACTTGCTACTTTTCTAGAGCCTCCTACTCGACGAACTCCTGAATGAATTTCTCAGTGATAGGCCCTTCCAGGTGTTATTCCATTGTCACAACCAGTTGGGCTAGCTTCGAGCCTTGTCCTTCAAATTCTTCAAAAAGAATGTAGGATTTTTCCTACACCAGTTAGAGTCTCTGTGTCACTTCCATAACCTTGCTCTGAATGGCAATGACCTACTGCTAGACCTCTTCATCTTCTCAACTGTAGTAAGAAAATTCATATGTACTTTCACAGTAGATGCCTGCTTCTTTGTATCCTAGAGCTGTGCTTCCAATCTCCTCAGCTCCAGATCTTATGCAAGGCGCTCATAGGTCTGTGCACTTCGATCACTTAATTTTTTACATTCTGAGGCCAATGCCTTGATTCTTTCTATGACGTTCCTGACAGTTTCTTCCCTCTGATCGTGCATTTTTTTCGGAGTGCTGGGTACTTCTTGGAGTTCTAAATCTATTATCTATGCTTGAATCTGCTGAATGGCTTCGACGATCTTCCCTACTTGCATATCGATTGACTCTGCTTCCTCTTGTTCCAAGACCGACACAAAGAGAATTGGTCTAGTTACTTCCTCTTTGACTGCAATCTTCTCTTCGAGCAGTTGGTATTTTTCTTCCTATATCTTTGCATTGTTCTACTCAAACTCCGCTTGAATTTCACTTTTCTCCTTCTGCACAACTCGAATTTTCTCTAGGAACTCCTCCTTTTCTTTCTTTAAGGCCTCTGTGGCCTCCTCCTTTTCTTCTTGGGATCGACAAAGTCGAGCCTCTGTCGCATCTTCTAACCTTCGCAATTGGGTGGGCTCATCTCCCAATTCTACATTTTTTTTTGAAGATGGCACAATAGGCATTGCATGACTTGAATGGATAGCTTGTTGGATGTCCTTGAGCTCCTTCTCTATTTTGTTGTACATTGACTCCTTCTTTTCTCCATGTTTCTGCAAGATGTCTTCTAAAGCGTCTTCTACAACTATGATGATGAGATCAATATCATCCACTATGAGCACATTCTTCGACAGAGGTTTGTTGGCACGAACCTTATTTCTTGCCGAACGTTTCTCAGGGGAAACCTTCCTCTTCTGCGATTCTTCTATTGTGGTGAGGGGATTCATCGGTGGTGTAGATTCACCTTTGTATTTATTTTCTCCTTCTTCCCCTTCTTCCCCTTGGCTCACTTTGTCTCCTCCTCCTCCTGCAGGTAAATCATGCCTACTTTCATCTGATGTAGTGTCCTCCTCATCAGTTTCTATGTCTTGGAATTCATTCCTTTTCTTCTTTTTCTTCACATTGCTATGTCTATCATACTCAATCCGGATGACCAAAGGACTTTAAATGATGTGAGGGTCAGAGATCTATGCATCTTCAACCGATACAAGGAATTCTTCTGGCCATTCCTTAGTGATCTTTGCCATGTCTTCATCGGTCAATTTATAATACGACTGCAGATCCTCCTTACTTTCATCCCTACGCTTGGTGATGTAGATGATGTGTCGGTCTGCATAGAATTTTTCTAGCGGCCTGTACTGATGGAGTGTATTAGGTGTCATTCGGGGGAATGATTCAATGGTGCGCTTCAGTTGTACGTAGTAAGTGTGGAACACCACATTCTATTGCCACTGCTTCGTCATATTAGTCGTGTACCACAAGGTGGAGAACCTTGCGACCAATGATTCTGATGGCTCAACTTCCGAGAAGGTTGCGCCTTCCAGAATTTTCAAAGCGACAAATGCGATCAATATTAGTAGGCAACTAAAATAAAATGTGTGTCCTTGGTCCTACACTTCGCGACAATCCTTCTCCAACTCATTGACGAGGTAACTCGCAAGTTCATCTGCATTCCTTCGAAACACTTCCCTGCGAGTTTGACTACAAACCCTGTGACTTGTGTTGTTTGGTTCTTTCAGATGATATTTCCTTCTATAATATGACAAGCTAGGCGCACTGCGCCATCCTGGATGGAGGCTACCTTTTAGCCTCGCTTCCCCTTCTCTACATCACCATAGTCTTATTTTATACGGTGTGCCAAGGAGTGATCTAACGTCTTCCCTGGATAGAACTGGTGAGGGTCTGGTACTTGCATGCCTAGTCCAGTGATTAGGTGGATTAGTGTCAGATCCAGAGTCATGTGCCTATATAACCAAAGATAACATCCATGGTAGCACGTCAAGAGGATTTTAACGCAAGCGTTAACCTCCTGATGTTAGCCAAAGTGGGGGATCTTCATTATGTTCAAGATTGTGGAGTGTGCAAGATCCTTAATCCATGACTGGGGAACTATCTCGAGCTTCTTCCTAGTCATCTTCATCAGGTACCTATGCGGTGCGAGGATCGCATAGTTCTTTCAGTCTTCGAGATTAAAGTCGTTGATCTTGAGAGTTGGGATCAGTCCCAACTGGGGTCTAACTGTGTGTATCCCCTTTGGTAGGTACGTAGTGATAAGCGTGTACTCAAAGTCATGTGGGACACTGTCATGACTAACTCCACTAGCTAAAGCCAGGATGTAGTCAGGTAAGACCGTCAGGATCTGCTTCGTGTTAGCCAAATCATCGCGGTGTTTTCTTCTTTTCTCAGTCGTGGTTCGTCTAGATGGACGTCTAGTCGATGGGGATTCTTGCAATCCTCCCATCGATGATGCCTTTATTCCTATAGACATGACTTTCTTAGCCATGAGGTCAATCAAAATATCCTCTATAGACTTCTCTAGTGCGATATGCTCGCCCGACATTCACACTTGTACTCACAGAGATCGGGTAGGTGAACAGATAGATGAGGTAATCAAATGGACGACGAGGTCTAGACAACACAACGCGATATGAAATCAATTCTCTGTTAGATCGAATATCTTGGTTTGCAAAAAGTGGTCCCGACGTAGCATTCGACCGGTTAAATAATAAACTTCATAACAGATTCCTTCAACAGGTCGAACTGCCTCAATCAATACGAATTTGGTCATTGTGGCGCAGTATCAATGGTCCAATGGAGATCCTTCCATCAATAAATGTGTTTATAATAGTTCCAGAGAGGAATTCTAATGGTCAGGACGCCTCCAACGGTCATATAGCTTCGTCATGGTGAAGTCCCATTCTGCATGGTTTTGCTATTCTAGCGAGGTTCAAGTTCTGCAAGCCCACCTTCTACGAAGTCTTCTCGGGAACTTCCTATAGTTTTTCTAATTTTTCTTTCTTCTTGCTGAGCTTTCTGGCCTTATTTCCTATGATTTGAGTCTATGGATTCCTCTTTCCATTTTTATTCTAATATTCTCTTAGCGTAGTAACTTCACATTGCTGAGGGTCTTTCAAAGGGTTCAAAGGTAATACCTCTTCTCTTATTATTTCTGGGGTGGATGCACTTATTTCCTGCATGGAAAGGTTCTTTAAGCCTTCTTGTGTTCTTTCAACTTCAATAGCTAATTCTCTGGTCCATTGTTGCTTCGACTTATCCTCTTGTTCTTGTATTAGTTGCTCTATTTTTCTAGCTACGAAGTCCCTTAATTCTTTCTTTTTCTCTTCTGTGTCTTCCTCCTCCATTTTCCTTTGGATCTGATCTTTCTCAATCCAAGACTTTCCTAACAAAAGTGGAAAAGGGGTGTTTTTATCAACAAACTTAATGACTTCAAATTCTTCTTCGGACAATGTTTCATGAGAAATCATAGGTACATTAGTAACTCTTCCAGATAGGATGAGCATCATTCCTTTAAACAATCCTATCCTTCCCAATGAAGGAACCATAACAGGCTTTCCCAAAATTTCCCAAGTGCTTTCAGGCATAATATTCACATGTGTTTCTTCATCTAGGACACAGTCTATGTAGAAGTCTCATATTCTTGTTTCTATGCATTTCTTCTCTTTTAATATCTCTGGTAAACTGATGTCTCTGTGATCATTCAATGTTTCTTTCATATGTGATAACATAGTCTCTGACTCTTTCTGGTTTTCTAACATATCCGTAGTCCCTTGACCTTCTTCATAGTTTTCTTGTCTCATGTTCATCTTTTCAACTTTGGAAATCATTCTAGGGAAATCCTCAACTTTGTGACCAATAAATTTACAACAGAGACAAATAACACATGTACTAGGGAATTCCTTAGCAAGATGTCCCGATCTTTTGCAATTATAACATAGTGTCAATCCTCTCTTTCTTTTAAATGATCCCCAAAATTTCCTGTACTGCGCACTGGGATCACAGTGATGGACTTACAATCTACAAAAGTTTTTTCTAGGTTCCTGCATCCACTTGTTAGTCCAAAAATTATTTCTATGGATAGGAATAACATATCTTTCACTATCTCTATCAAATCTATTCAGATCGACTCTTTCTTCTAACTGTGTCATAGTTTTTAGACTAGGACAAAATCTATCAATCATACTTAGATTCATACTTTCGAAGAAAAAATTTCCACTTATCTTACCTTTATCAGATCACAAAGCTTTAAGATCTTACCTCTTTTATTCATATTAGGTTCCTTTCTTAGCACCAAGCTTCGTAGGTCAAGTAGAATACTGTGCACTACAACAACAGATCTACACATAGATCTTTCTCTTTTCTTCAGTTCCCAGCAATCACAGTTTCAGGTCCAGCGGCAATGGAACCATTTGTTGGCATAGGGGTAGACCCAGGGTTCAACGCTTCAACAATGCACCAACAAAACCCTAACTACCGACCCTTTCGGAAACACCTGCGAAGCAGATGAAGTCTCACCTGAGGTAGAGGCAAGGGGGTTGTAGAACTCAGGTGTCTACAACCTAGCTAGGACACAGATCTGTGATTACAACACTTAACAGAGCACTTAGCTAATCAATATGCATTAGTTCATAAATCCATTCACATCACAGATTAAACCCTAAGTACAGAACAACGTAGTAACAACCAAGATAAAGTACTTTTCATCACTTAGCACATAGTATTGAATCATATCTAACATTCAGTTACCATCAATAGAGCATTGAGCATCCATACATCTATCTAACATATATAAATATCAATGAACTAAGAAAATAAACACATAAACAACATTGCACAAATCACATCAACACAAGATATACGTGGTTCACCCCAGTGTGGGGCTATGCCCACCAACTTCTTCTTCTTGTTCTTTATTAGTCTTCTTCAATCGTTTAAAATCATATGCTATTGTGCATAGAGCCACAGAGCCCAACTCCGTAGAGGACAGGAGATCTACACGCAGCCTGTTAGATCCTCCTTCCTAGGATTAGGTCAAGTCACAGAGCCAACTCCTGATTAGCACAAATCCTCTTACAATCACTTGCACTTAGCTCTGCAAGTATTAACATACCCTTTTCATGAAGCCACTAGTCATGCACTAAGCCAATTCTAGTCTCTCTCTTACATTGCCTAGCTACTTATTTATACATTACAAAAAGGCCTAAACATGGGTAAACCCATCGATCGACATCCCATACCTATTAAATAAACCCTAAAATACCAAAAAGCCCGCAAAATAAGTGATATCCTGTGATCTTCACTTTTCTTGGGTGCTCCGTCTTCGACCACCCTGTTGAAGTCCCAAAAATCGTCAAACACGACCAATGTTCTCTCAAAACTTGGTCGAGGGCCAACAACCCCGAGGCCGGAACCTGTCATTAAGACAACAGTGAAGAAGGTTTTCATCTAGCCTATGGCCTTTGGCGATACATAGGCAAGAACAGGGTCCAAGATGGTGCTCCCACTTTGGGGAGAACTGTTTACCAAGATCAACTGGACGATGAGAGGCATCGACCTCCCAGAATTTGGCACACCCGATGAATTTTTTGACTTGCATGACATAGTCAAATTACATTTCGAGCAAGACTTATCGTGGGTTGCGGAGATAACAAAGGTGGCGAACATGGTGCCAACACAAGTACAACAGTTCATGGAGAACCCAATCAAGGCTCGGACAGTGCTATAACAGTTGAGTGCTAAAGTAGTCAAATATCGAGCATGGGAAATGGAGATAAAGGAGATCCTTTCGGACCCTATGGACCAACACAGGTTCTCGTACACCAACACGTGTGAGGAAATCTTCATCAAATGGTCGGAGTATGATAAGAATCATCCACTCAAGTGAGTTCATTTGATGACTCTTATAATACTGAGAGATGAAAGTGCCATGTGGTGATTTTATGTTTTACTTAGCTGCACTTTTGATAGTTATTATTAGTTGATAATATGTTATAAATAAGAGGTTCGACCTGTTAGAGAGGGTCGATGGTTGTTGCAAAGACCCTCATTTTTGGATTTGTAAAGAACTATCTCAGAGCTACCTTAATTGAGAAGTCCTATTTAGTACCAGAGACAAGTTTTTGTTTTTCATCAAAAGCATGTGTGGTTGGATATGAAGAATTATTATTTCTGATTTGATCTCATGAATGGATGATGTAACGAGTAAGATCCTCTAAATCTTTTCATAAGTTGTTTGATTCAATATTTTTATAGTTCTTGTCTTTAATGATGAAAAGTAAATCGTTGTGTTAATATGTGATTGATGATTAGAGTTAAGGAAACTATTTTTCTTGCCATCGTTTATTGCATGTATGTTTTATCTTGATATTCATATCTCAGTCAATAATTGGAACACCAGCAGGTTAATATATTAGTAGTAGGCTTGTTGTAGGTGTCATTGGCTGCATGCTTGAGTAGAAGGGTTATCCCAAACTCAGCCTTCTTCAGTAGTTAATTTATTTTCTCTTTGTTACCCAACTGGTTATACCAACATTTATCTTGTATCGGTCCCACCTTTAAGAGAAAATAAAAAAAGAGAACGCTCGAACCGAAGGAGGAGTTTTCACAAGAAGAAATCTTGTCAATCACTACATAAAGCCCATTGATTAATTGGTTGGATCACAAGATTTGGAGAACCATTCCACCATTAAACGTTGCCAAGTCTAATTTGGCCTCGGTGGTGGGTTTGGTTCCTACTGTTGAGTTGAATGGACTTAGGACCCCTCAATAGAACTGGTGCTAGAAGAAGGATTGAAGAATGAACGGCTGACAATATTTTTGACATAATATTTCACTTAGCTCGTAGATTCAAAACAACCCACATGCATGGTTAGTCATTCCCAAGACAACCCACACACACTGAGTACTCCCGAAATGAGTAAATCACCCTAGCAAGAGGAAGAACATCTATTTCCTGAGATACCTTACGCTCTTCCTCACAAGGATTTGAACCAGTTCAGAAGAATCACAAGAGATTACGCCCGACAGATCGGAGCGCTGCCCTTAGCTCCGTTACTTCCTTGTAGAAAACAAGTAAGAAGACCAGTGGTCGATACCCCTGACAAGGTTTTTTTGCACACAGTAAAAGACCTGATATATTTTTCCCTCATAGAAATCAAACATCCTCTTAATCTAATTCCTGAAATACCAGCTGAAAACTGCTCTGAGCCCGACGATTTTTTGGACGAGGAAGTGTTTAACTCAGAACGCTCAATTCCGGGATCAGACGACATGGAAGATAAAAATGGTCATAATGAAGAAAGGGGAAACCACCTCAGAATAATCAACCTTGTTTAGCGAGAGATGCTCTCACCATCCCTGGATGAGTACATAAACTTCCTCGACATCCAAAAACTTTACTCCCTAAATTTGACCCTGAAACCTCAGGATTGCTTGAAGACCATATCAAAAAATTCATATAAGCTATCAAACTAATGAATGTCCAACATGAAGACATAGTATGTAGGATTTTCCCCTATAATTTTGGGAATTCGAACCAAGTGGGGAACCTTCGCTTATAAACGTATGCCTTTAGGGTTAATCAATGCAGGGGTGACCTTCTAAAGGGCCATGGATGTAGCATTTCAGGGACTAATAAAAAAGTGTGTAGTAGTCTATTTGGATGACGTAACTGTGTATTCAAAGAACATAGAATATCACATCTAACACTTAACCTAGATTTTTGAAAGGTGTAGGAAATACGGTATCTCCTTAAACCCTAAGAAAACTATCTTTGGTGTCGAGGAAGGTAAATTTCTAGGTCATATTATATCTCAGGAAGGGATTCACATAGACCTAGAAATGATTAAGGATATAGCTCAGAGTTGGCACAGGGGAAGACCCAGGTTTCAATGCTACAACAACGCACCAAAAAAAATCCAACTACCGGCCCTTTCGGCAACACCTGCGAAGCAGATGAATTCTCACCCGAGGTAGAGGCAGGGGTGGTTGAAGGACTCAGATGTCTGCAACCTTAGCTAGGACACATATATGTTATTGTAACACCTTAATAGAGCACTTAGTAATTACAGTTTGTTAATATTCAACTTTAGTTCACAGCACAGCTAAACCTTAACAACATATCAACGCAACATTCACACAGATCCAATAGATTCAAGAACTAAGCATGCCAACAGAGATTAGATCTAGCATTCGTTCACATTATTCAACACTAAGCTATCATATCAGATTCATCCATCATCAAACAACGCACTAAGAATTGAATCACATAAACAAGAGAGAAATCATAAAGCACAAAGCATTCACAACACAGGATATACGTGGTTCACCCCCTCCTTGGGGCTACATCCACCAACTCTTCGTCTTCTTTATTAGCTTCTTTCAATCTTATTACATGCACAAATCCTCCAAATCGACTCCGTAGAAGACAAGAGATCTACGCACCTCACCAAATCCTCCTTCCTCGAGTAGATCTAGGCACAGAGCCTTACATAGTCTTTTATAGTCGCTTGCACTTAGCCTTGCGAGTCTCACACGGTGTGCACAAAGCCAAATCACACAAATCTACTTTTTCACTTAGCAACAATGGCTCACACTAACTAGTCAATACTTCTTACATCTCCTAGAATTCTATTTATTCACCACCAAATAGGCCTAAGCATGGGTAAACCCATGGGCCGACATCCCCATACCCATTACATAATCCCAAAACCCAAAAATCCATAAAAAGGGGCCAATATCTCGTGATCTCCTCTTAGACTTATGCTCCGCCTTCGACAGCTTGTTGAAGTCCCAAAATGGTCAAAAATGACCAAGGGTCCTCAAAACTTGGTCAAGGGTCAACAGCCCCCCAACACTCACCTGTGACGCGTCCCGAGTCACTCTGCTCTGGGTAACTCTACCTCAAACGCCTTGAGCTTGGCTCGAGTGGCTTCAACCTATTTTTGTGCCATGGCCTCTTGCTCAGTGAACTCTTGGATTACTTCTTTGTTGACAGGTCCCTCTAAGCGTTGTTCAACTACAGTGACGACTTGCTCCAGTTCTTCTCCTCGGCCTTCGGTCTCTACGAATAGTTGGTAAGCCTCGTCCTGTATTGTTTGGAGCCTCTGAGTTACTTCCATGACTTTGCTCTAAATGGTGTGGACCTGCTTCTGGGCAATGCGCTATTCTTGGGATCACTTCATTCTCTCAATGGGTCATAGGGGCTTCAACTGCGCCTGTACTGTTTCTTCTTGCTGCTTCGCCTCTTGTAGATGTGACTCCAGTGTCTTGAATTTAGGATCCTCAGTGAGTTTCTCATAAGTTTGGGCACTGCGATCACTCAGTTGTTTACATTCCATGGCAAGGCCCTTGATTCTTTCAACTGTGCCTCGAGCAGTCGCTTCTCTTTGATTTCGCACATCCTGCGGAGTACTGGGCATTGTTCTTAGCTCTAGATCTGTGATTCTCTGCTGAAGCTGTTGGATGATTTCTGTGAGCTGCGCTACTTGGTTTTCTACTGGTTCTTCCTCCTTCTACTCTAATCCCGTCGCAAAGCGAAGTGCTCTGTTGACTGCTTCGTTTACTATGAACTTCTCTGCGAGCATTGTTTTTTCTCTTGTTGGATCTGTTCTCTCTCTTCTTCGAACTTCGCTTGAAGAGAACCCTTCTCCTGTTGCGCAATCCTGTTTTTCTCTATAACTTCCTCCTGTGCTTGTTTCAAGGCCTCTATAGCTTGGTCTTTCTTAGCTTGTTCTCGATGAAGGAGGGCTTCAATCGCACCAACCATTTTGCAGAGTTGAGCAGGCTCATCTCCCAACTCTGGTTCTTCTGAGGGAAGGGGTGCAATGGACACTGCGCGGCTCGAATAAAGGGATTGATGTACACCTCTTAGTTCTGCTTCAATTCTATCATACATGGATTCTTGCTTTTATTTTTTTCTTCGCAAAATATCTTTTGAGGCATCTCCTAAAGATGAAATAATGAAGTCGAAGTTGTCAACAGTGAGTACATTTTGCATCTTTGGTTTATTGGATTTGGACTTCTTCCGCGATGAAGGTTTCGTGGGGGAGACCTTCCTTTTATTAGATGGATCGATGTCATGACGGAGGTTATGTGGCGGTGTTACTTAACCTTTCTTATCTTCTTCTTCTTGTTTTTCCTCTTTGTTCACTTTGTCATCACCTCCTCCGTTAGGTGACTCAGATGAAGTCTCTTTTGATGTGTTGTGTACTTCCTGTATATCTTGCTTCTTTTTCTTCCTACTGTTCCTTGGGGCATCATACTCTTCGCGAGTAACCACCAGGTTTCCAATGAGGTTTGAGTTAGACAGCTCCGCGGGGTCAACAGGGATAAGGAGTTCTTTAGGCCAGTCTTTAATGATTTCTTCCAAGTCCTCTATAGTGAGCTTGTAGTAGTACTGAACTTCTTCTTCTCTTTCATCGACGCGCGCAGTAATATAAATAAAACGCCTATTTGCGCAGAAATTCATAAGAGGCCTGAACCAGTTTAGGGTGTTCGACATCATATGAGGGAAGGACTCGATAGTCCTCCTAATCTGCAGGTAGTGGGTATGAAATACTGCGTTTGACTACCACTTCTTTCCCATATCGCTTGAATACCAGAGCGTGGTGAACTTTGTAGTGAGAGGCTCGAATGACTCGATCTCAGGGAAGGTCGCACCTTCTAGAATCTCCCAAGAAGTAAACGCAATGAGAATCAGGAGCCAACTGAATTGAAACTCATAGCCCTGATCTTGAGCTTCACGAAAATTCAGTTTGAGCTGGTTAACTAGGTACTTCACCCAGTTCATCTGTAGGCCTTCCACGCATTTCCCAGTGAGGTCAATGACAAACCCTGAAACCTGCGTGGGTCTATTTTTTCTTACTAGATTTGATGTAATTAATTGGCATGCTAAGAGAACTACGTCATTCTAGATGGAGGCTACCTTGTAGCCTCACGTCCCCTTCTCAACATCGCCATATGTTTCTTTAATCATCTGTGCCAAGGCGCAGTCTACAACTTTTCTTGGGTAGAAGTCTTGTGGGTCTAGTCCCTGCATGCTCAGTCCGGTGATCCTATGGATCAACGTTGGATCAACAATGATATGACTTTCGAACCATAGATAGCCACCGTGGAAGCATTACAGTAGGATCCTAACGTAGGCGTTAACCTCCTGGTGCCTTCCAAAATGTGGAATATTCATTACATTCTAAAGGGTGACTGCAAGAGGTTCGTGGTCCACGGCTGAGGGATGATATTCATCTTTTTTTTTTTTTTGTTAATTTGTGCGGGACCTGTTGGCTACGCGATTAACCTGTGGCTTGAGAAACCGCGACTCAGGGGCATCTAAGACGTCAAAATAACTCGAGGATCGCACCTGGCCTGAGCCACACCAACCCTTAACATGGTTGGATTTTTTGTCCCCGCAAGTTTCGAACTGGTGACTTTAACATCACGGAGTGGCTTAACAACACACTCCGTCACCGACTATCCTACACCTCGGGGACAGGATGATATTCATCTTCTTTCCCTTCGTCTTGGTAAAATATTTGTGAGGTGTGAGTGTGCCATATCTCTTACAGTCCCCCAGGTTATAGTCGTTAATCTTCAAGGTTATAATCCTCTCTAGCTATGGTCTGACTGCGCGTATCCCCTTCGGGAGATACAGAGTGATGACGGTTTAGTCAAAGTCCCTCAAGACACTGTCGCGACTCACTACACCAACCAGGGGTGGGATGTACTTGGGTAGGATGGACGGTAATAACTTTGCATTCTCCAAGTCATCTCTATGCTTGGTTATTTTCTTAGTTGCAACTCGGGATGGTCCAGATCCATGATCAGTTGATGGGGAGGCTTGCACTCCTCTCGTCAATGAATCTTGTATGCCCAAAGACATTACCTTTTCAGTCATGAGGTCGATGAGTATCTCCTTTATGGGCTCTTTGACTATGCTAAGTTCTTTGGACATAAACGCTCATGGCTGACTATCTCAGGTTGAAGAGAAACTACTGAATGCAATGGGATGGATGGTGATAGATCGATGATAACTGCGTGAAATCAACTAATATGTGAGCTCAGATAATCACAGGTGGAAAAAGTGTTCTTGGTGCAAGGCTCGATGGAATAAGTAGAAAAATAGGTAACAAATATTTCCAATGGGCGACAAGCCTTCATGAATGCATTTCCTGTCCGTTACGGTGTGGTCCAATGGTCTGATGGAGAGATTTATAGCCATAACTATTGTTCTAACGGTTTGGTTCGTCTGGAAAATGGTTATAATGCCTCCAATGGTCATATTGATCCACCATGGCAAAGTGCCATGTTGTGCTATAATGGTGTCCCAACGAAGTTCAGATTCTGGAATCCTTCCTTCTGTGCAGTTCCTTATGGAACTTTTTGTAAATTTTCTATCTTTTCTTTCTTCTTATTGAGATTTCTATCCTTATTCCCGGTGATCTTCGTCTTGATATTCCTCTTTCTATTCTGATTTTGATATTCTCTAGGCATAGTAACTTTGCACTATTGATGGTCTTTACTAGGCTTCAAGGGAATACTTCTTCTCTATCTGGTGTAGGTGCTCTACTTTCCTGTATAGATAGGTGTCTCAAGTCCTCATGTGTCCTTTCAACTTTGAAATCCAAGTTTCTAGTTCTGAATAACTTCGACCTGTTCTCCTATTCGTCAATCAAATGTGTGATCCTCATAGTCATGAAATCTTTTAATTCTTGCTTCTTTTGCTCTAAGACTTCCTCTTCTTTTCTTATGGCTTGATCCTTTTTTATCCAAGGTTTTCCTAGTAACATAGAAAATGGGGTGTTGTTCTCAATAAATTTAACAACCTAAAAATATTCTTTTGTCGAGGTTCCATGAGCACTCATAGATATATGGGTAATTCTTCCACATAGGGTTATCAAATTTCCTCTAAATAATCATATTCATCCCAATGAAGGAATCATAGTAGGCTTTCCTAAAATTTCCCAAGTTTTTTCTGTCGCGATATTCACCTATGTTTTCTCATCCAGAATGCAGTCAATGTCGAAGTCTCCTATTCTTTCTTCTATGCATTATTTTTCTTTGAATATCTCTGGAAAGTTGATTTTTGTATGATCATTCAAGGTTTCTTTCATTTGCAATAGTACATGATCTGATTCTTTCAGGGGTTCTTCCATGATCTTAGTTTCTTGACCTTCCTTGGGGTTTTCTTGTCTCCTATTCATTCTTTCAACCTTAGCAATCATTTTAGGGCAATCCAGAACTTCATGATCCATATCTTTACAACAAAGACAATTGGGTCTTCTACCAGGGAATTCCTTAGAAAGATGTCCTGGTCTTCTACAACTGTAACAAAGAGTTAATCCTCTCTTTCTCTTAAATGATCCCTATCCTTTCCTGTACTACGCACTAGGATCATGGTAGCTAACCTGCAAAAAAATCCTTCTAGGATCATGCATCCATTTGTTAGTCCAAACATTTTTTCTATGCATAGGAATAACATATCTTTCACTATTCTTATCAGATCTACTCATATCAAATCTTCTTTCTTCTAGCTATGCCCTAGTTTTCAGGATAGGACAAAATTTATCAAACATACCTAGATCCATATTCTTGAACCAAAAATTTCCACTAATCTTATTTTCAGCAGAGCACACAGCTTCCAGATCTAAAACTTTTCACTATTCTTACCTTTCTCAGAGCATAAAGCTTCAAGATCTTACCTCTTTTCTTCAGATCAGACTTCTCTTCTTAGCACATAGTTTCACAATCCAAGTAGAGTACTGCGCACCAGGGAAACATATATATGCATGAAGATTTCATAGTTTCAGGTCAGATCTTCGCATAGAGCTTCTTCTTCCTCAGTTCCCAGCAATCACAGTTTCAGGTCCCAATCTTCGCACATAACTTCTTCTTCCTTAGTTCCCAGCAATCACAGTTTTAGGTCCCAACAATGAAACCATTTGTTGGCACAGGGGCAGAGCCGGGGTTCAACGCTACAACAATGTACCAATAAAACCCCAACTACCGACCCTTTCGGCAACACCTATGAAGCAGATCAAGTTTCACTCGAGGTAGAGGCATGGGTGGTTGCAGGACTCAGATGTCTGCAACCTTAGCTGGGACACAAATATATGATTGTAACAGCTTAACAGAGCACTTAGTAATTACAGTTCGTTAATATTCATCCTTATTTCACAACACAGTTAAACCCTAACAACATATTAGTGCAACATTCACACATATCCAATATATTCAAGCACTAATCATACCAATAGAGATTAGATCTATCATTTGTTCACATTATTCAACACTAAGCTATCATATCAAATTCATCTATCATCTAACAACGCACTAAGCATTGAATCACATAAACAAGAGAGAAATCATAAAGCACAAATCATTCACAACACATGATATACATAGTTCACCCCCTCCCTGGTGCTACGTCCACCAAATTTTCATCTTCTTTACTAGATTCTTTCAATCTTCTTACATGCACAAAGCCTCCAAATCAACTCTGTAGAAGACAAGAGATCTACGCACCTCACCAAATCCTCCTTCCTCGAGTAGATCTAGGCACAGAGCCTTACACATTCTTTTATAGTCACTTTCACTTAGCCTTGTGAGTCTCACACGGTGCACACAAAGCCAAATCACACAGATCTACTTTTTCACTTAGCAACAATGGCTCACACTGACTAGTCACTACTTCTTACATCGCCTAGATTTCTATTTATTCATTACAAAATAGGCCTAATCATGGGTAAACCCATGGGATGACATCCCCATACCCATTACATAAGCCCAAAACCCAAAAATCCCTAAAATGGGGCCGATATCCCGCGATATCCACTTCGACTTGCTCTCTGCCTTCAATAGCCTGTTGAAGTCCCAAAATGGTCAAAAATGACCAAGGGTCCTCAAAACTTGGTCAAGATCCAACAATCATCTTCCATTACCTCACAACAAAAAGGATATGTAATCGTTCTTCGAGAAAAAAAAAATTGTAAGAAAATTCACCCCCGATTTCGCTCAAACTATCAAACCCTTACAAAAAATGATCTGCAAAGATGTTGAATTTAAGTGGGGCGATGAACGAAAAAGGGATTTTAGAAATATTAAGACTGCAATATTGCATGCCTCAGTGTTGCAAAGTCCCGATTTTAGAAAATATTTCTTCTTCTATACTTTTGCCTCCGACTAATCGTTAGTTGCATTATTGACTCAGAAGGATGATGACAACAATGAAGACTCAGTATCATTCATGAGAACTAATCTCCAAGGGGTCGAATTGAATTACCCTATTATAGAAAAACATGCTTATGCGGTATACAAGGCAGTGAAACACTTTAGATCTTACATCTTTAAGAACCATACCAAAGTCACCATTCCTCACCCTGTGGTTCGATCCCTAGTAACCCAACAAGAGATGGGGGAAATAATAGGAAAATAGATGGAAGTGGTCCAAGAATTTGATCTAGATATAAAAATTGCTAAATTGGTTAAAGGACAAGGGTTATGAAAACTGGCAGCTGAAGCCCAAGACCCAGTAAATGAGGATCTCAGATGGGAGAATTAATTAGCATTGTGGTGTGGTGAAGCTTCATACGTATCCCCAGGGAAAGAGTCTTGGTATGAGAAAATGAATTATCTCCTTCATCATGGAACTTTCCCAAAAAACCTAAATCCTAGGGAAAGGAGAGCCCTCAGGTTAAAATCAACGCAATATCGCCTCATAAATTCGGTGCTCTTCCATGTTAATTATGATGGGGTACTTTTAAGATGTCTCAAATGTGAAGATGCAGACAAAGTTCTGAAGGAGATCCATGATGGTCCTCTAGGTGGACATTTCGTAGGAAATACCACTGCTCATAAAATACTAAGATCTAGCTATTATTGGCCTACTCTGTTCAGGGACGCTCACACCTACGCTAGAAACTGTAAAACTTGTCAAATAAGCGTGGGGAGGGAAAAGAGAGTAGTTTTCCCACTCCAACCTGTGGTCGTTTCTAGGCCTTTCGATCAATGGGGGTTGGATATCATAGGATAAATTACACTGAGTTCTTCAAAACAACATAGATACATATTAACCACCACAGACTATTTCATGAAATGGGCATAGGCCATCCCTCTGACGCATGTAAACAAAAAGGTGGTGATCCAATTCATAGAAAAACAACTAATCACAAGGTTCGATGTGCCTTCTGTCCTTGTTTTTGATAATGCAACTTAATTTCATTCCACCTTATTAACAGATTTTTCTTTAGACAAAGGAATCATAATATGATCCTCTGCAAACTACTATCCACGGGGGAACGGAGTGGTAGAATCAACCAATAAGAACCTAGTGAGGATATTAAAGAAAAAAATTGCGTACAATCAGAGGAATTGGCACAATTCAATCCATAACTCCTTATGGGATGATAGAGTAACACCCAAGGAAGCCATAGAGAATTCCCCATACTTTCTGGTATATGGACAAGAAGCGATTCTCCCGAACATGATATATCTTCCAACTCTTCAACTTGCTCAGGATTCGAGAGGACAACCCTCATCAGTCATACAACAAAGAATTGATACCCTCCTCATGCTGGAAGAAGAAAGGGAGAAATAAAAATCAAAGTTAATAGCTCATAAACAGATAGTTAAAAGGTGGTTTGATAAGCATAAGGCTAAAGAGAAGAATTTTGAAGTGGGAGACTTAGTCCTAAAATGGGATAGATCAAATGAGCCAAAAGGAAAACATTCTAAGTTTCAGAATCTATGGCTCAGACCTTTCCAGGTGGCCAAGAAGATTGCGGTAGGAACGTATCAATTACATAATTTGAGGGGGGAACCTGACGCCCTCCCGGTGAATGGCTAAGCCCTAAAACAATATTTTCATTAAAAAAAATGAAAAAAAAGGAAAAAAAAACAAACTTTTGTGTGTGTGTGTGTGTGTTTTCATGATGTTTTGTTGTAGGGTAGGTTGATTGCGGAACACATTTTGTTTTTGTTTCTTTCTATAGTACTTCTGCTCTTTGAATATTGTGTTTAGCAAGGTAGTGGTTGACCTCAATTCATGTGATATGACAAACTTTGTCTCTGAATCATCGCTCACATACAACACAAGAAGCATTGGGAGGCATGCAGTTGTTTTAAAGGGTTTTCTATCTAACCTGCAGATGGAAAACCTTGGAAAAATAATGAAGTGTCTTCCTGGTGGTATGGTGAAACCTTAAGGGAAAGATGGTAAGATGGAAAGGGATACATGTACTTCAAAGACAGAGCTAGCAAAAAATTCACCTTAACCATCTCATTTTGCAAATAACAGGCGTCCTCCTCTCCCACTCGCTCAGGGCATTCTGCCGAAATAAAATCAACTATATAAAATGAGCGCACAGTAGAAGAGGGTATGAAGATATCTCCGTTGAGGCTATGGATGCTCACTAGCAGCAGAGCAAGGTCTGTGATGTCGGGGTGACTCCGTCAGGGCTATGGACGCTCCCTGACATTAGAGAAACACCATAGAAATTGAATAAGGATAGATAAAGGGCATGGGGCTTGTGAATGATTTACATGACTCTTTTCAAAGGGTGCGTTAGTCATGATTACATGAAATGAAGGTGGAATAAAGGTTGAAATCCCCATAGGCAGGCCCAGATGCATCAACCGGGGAAATTCAAATGCAAGGATAAAATAGGTTCTGATAAAACTAGTTAAGTTCTTAACCGACTTTTGCATCAACGGAGCCTGAGGTAGGAACAAAGATTTTGCTTTCTCCCAGTAAGTCACCATTTGTTGACAACTCAACACACCCTAAAACACCTTATCAAATTTCTTACTTTTTGGGTACCACTTTATCTTCTGGACTGTCTGATTTGATTTCATATTTGAGAAATGTTTTGTCTTTGCTTAGTTTTCCTGTTTCTCATCACCTATTCAAGTTTGTTTGAACTTGTGAAACCCCATGACTAGAATAATTTAACACCAAAATTAAAAATCGACAGCCAAACACTGCACCCAACGCACTCATTTTTGGCATCGGAAAGAATTCAAGTAAGTATAAGAACCATTCAGAAACAACAGTCGTCGAGTGTCGATCTTCATCGACATCGGTAGAAGGGAGTTTTGGTTTGCATTAATTTTTCACATAAATATATCACCGGTAGCTGATTCCCCGTCGGCATTGGAAAAATACGGGGACGACAGACATTAACAAAGAACATAAATATATCGCCGATAGCTGATGCCCGACGTGATTATCGGAATTAGGGAAAACCTAAAAGGATCGCAAAAAAAAATTTAAACGCGCTAAAATTTATTCCTGATAGCCAATCCCCGATGCATTTTCGGCATCGAGAATTTTTTGAGGGAGCTAATCTGAAGAAAACACTTGATAGCTTTATCGTCGATCGATGACCCTAGACAATTTTTCGACAACGGCAAGCTAAGGTTTGTTTTGGAATGAATAACTTAAGGAAAGTCCCAACTCCAATTAATACATGCTAATTTGAGTCACTGGTCCCCAACACCACTTGTCTCCACCAGGTAAGAGGGTTGTATGGTATATTCTTATCTCGATTCAGTTTTTTTTGTTCCTTAGGTCCTAGTCATGCCTCCTAGTTAGTTTTTCCATGTTATCACTACATGGTAAGATCGATTGGAGTAAGAGATTTTTGTAGGGGGACATCAAAGAAAACATTCATAGCACATCCCTGATCCCCTATCCACCCACTGTGAGAGAGACACAATGGGACGTTTTGGCATTAGATACGATCAGATTTTGAGAATTTAAGGAGATAATTAATACCAAATCCTGCATTAGTTGCTACCTCATGCGCCAATCAAAATAGCTGTCTAAAATCATCGATAGGCCACATCACCACCCGCACCTCCGTCGTTAACCCATGGTGAATTTAAGTTATACATATTTGATGGAAGATTCGTTAAAATTTCACTCATAACCTGAATTGAATGGCTGATGCGACACAGTAAGTTCTTCCCTGTTTAAATTCTCTTAAGTCGTTGTAAACAAAATATTTCTGCGCATAAGATAATTCTGGAGCATCCGAAGGAGCAAGATGAGAAACTTGAAGGTTGTATCAACTCCACAATTATCAAAATAACCAGGTTTTAACAAGGTTTAGAGGTATGTATCTGAGTCAGTAAATTTTACATGGTTATAATTTATGTATTGTTATCTAGTTTTTTGTTTTTACACAGTCTCTGAAATTTTATTTTAAGTTGCAGGAACAATGCTTCCAAGAAATCCAACCACTAGACGATCATCAAGGGCACCGAAGATGAAAGAACCAGAGGTAGGTGAAGTCTCTTCTCCAAGGGTCGCAAAACAATTGGAATACGCCTCGAGGTCGGATCCTATCATTAAGATAGCAATGAAGAAGGTTTTCATCCAGCCTCGGGCCTTTGGTGATACATAGTAAAGCACAGGGTCCAAGATGGCTCTCCCATATTAGGGAGAACTCTTTAAGTTCAACCGGGCAATGATAGACATCGACCTCCCATAATTCGGCACACTCAATGACTTTGTCGACTTGCACGACATAGTCAAATTACATGTCGAACAAAAATCATCATGGGATGCAGAGATAGAAAAGGTGGTGAACATGGCATTAGGACAAGTACAATAGTTCATGGAGCACCCAATCAAGGCTCAGACAGTGATACAATAGTTGAGTTCTAAAGTAGTCAAATATCGGGCACATCCAGTGGAGATAAAGGAGATCCTTTCGACCCCGATGGACCAACATAGGTTCCCGTACGCCAACACATGTGATGAACTATTCGTCAAATGGTCGGAGTATGAGAAGAGTCATCCACTCAAGTGAGATCATTTGATGACTCTTAGAATACTGAGAGATGAAAGCGCCATGTGGCGATTTTATGTTTTACTTAGATGCACTTTTGATAGTTATTTTTAGTTGATAATATGTTATAAATAAGAGGATCGACCTTTTAGAGAGGGTCGATGGTTGTCGCAAAGGCCCTCATTTTTGGATTTGTAAAGAAATATTTCAGAGCTACCTTAATTGAGAAGTCTTATTTAGGACCAGGACAAGTTTTTGTTTTTCATCAAAAGAATGTGTGATTGGATCTGAAGAAGAATTATTTCTAATTTGATATCATCAATGGATGTTGTAAGAGTAAGAGCCTCTGAATCTATTGATAAGTTATCTAATTCATTATTTTTATAGTTCTTGTCTTTAATGATGAAAAGTAAATCGTTGTGTTAATATTTGATTTATGATTAGAAT
This sequence comes from Picea glauca, assembly GCA_000966675.3. Lineage (NCBI taxonomy): Eukaryota > Viridiplantae > Streptophyta > Pinopsida > Pinales > Pinaceae > Picea > Picea glauca. The sequence continues at coordinate 596,235 of JZKD02S1673663.1, read as the reverse complement.
TAAGGAAAATATTTTTCTTGCCATCATTTAGTGCATGTATGTTTTCTCCTGATATTCGTCAGTCAATAATTGGAACACCAACAGGTTGATGTATTAGTACTAGTCTTGTTGTAGGTGCAAGAATCATTGTCTGCATGCTTGAGCATACGAGTTATCCCGAACTCATCCTTCTTCATTAGTTAAGTTATTTTCCCTTTTTTACCCAACCGGTTTATACCAGCATTTATCTTGTATCGGTCCCACCTATAAGAGAAAATACAAAAAGAGAATTCTCTAATCAGAGAAGGAGTTTTCACAAGAAGACATCCTATCAATCACTACATAAATCCCATCGATTAATTGACCGGATCGCAATATCTAGAGAACTATTCCACCATTAAACATTACAGAGTCTAATTGGGCCTCAGTGGCAGGTTTGGTTCCTATTGTTGAGTTAAAGGGATTTAGGACCCCTCAATAGGTCAGTTGTCTCTTTGATGGTTTGCACAACCTCTTTTATCAAAACGAAGGACCCAATAGGCCCCGACCACAATCCTTGACTCGCCTCGAGTCAAGTATTTGGTTCTTTTGTGCTCTTTGATTCGACCTGTTGTCCTTTGGGGGTTTTAATTTCTTCCACCTTGGATCCTTCAAATGAAGGGACCAAATAGGGCACTAGTTCAAGTGATTTTTCTTTGACCTCCTAGAACTGTTCAAGTTTATCTTTCCATTTTCTGGCAAGATATGAAGCTTTTGCAACAAATTGTTGTGTTGTGTCGAGGTTGAATTATTTTGGCTTCAATGCAATGAGAGAAATATATTCTACATATGCTAATGTCTCAACTTGATGCATCTGCCGGTATGCAGTTTGAACGATTTTCTTGAAGGCTCTGAGTTCCTTCTTTGTTACTATTTGAAATTCAAAAATAGCATTCGGAGAATTATCTTCTTGTTGCATTTCATCGAATTTTTCTTGTTGCTACAGAGGATCATGTGTTTTAGCTACTTCTTCATTGAGTGTTTGGATTCTGGTGTGCAAGTATTTATGTGCCTGGTTGCGGTAGGTTATAACACCCATCCAGTCACTGACTTCCTTGAATATGGTGGTACATTCGACAGTATTTCTTTGAAACAAGGCTTTGGCATCGTTGCCTTCCAGGACAACTCATTTTAGTTGTTTTAACATCCCCAGTCGTCAACCCCACGACCGGGAAAACGGTACTATGGAGAAAACAACATTCTCATACTTATATATATAACATGAATTAAGTCATATTACACACATTTAACTAAACCAAACAGAGTAATCACATAATTACAACTAACATGCAAGTTTAATGGGATTAACAGTAATTCATGATTATAGCGGAATACATGATAATATTGCAAGAATCACAGACATGCATATACTTATAAATTAAGTACAAAATTAACACTTATCTTTTATTACTGGCATAATTCCACCAACCATGTGCAGACCTTCCACAAACCTCCCAGCCTTAGACCACGTTGCTCATCACTCTCAGCAGTGGGTCACCCCCGAGCTGAGACCAAGCTCCACCCAAGGTAAGGGAATCCTAAACTAGGCTGAGGTTACAGGGAAACTGCACAAAATAACTGGAAGGATTCTTCCCAAGATGCCTTCTTACGCCCACTACTCATGGAATCTCATTCCCCACATGTTTGTTCCACCCAGGAGTATACACCTTCACAAGCACAGTCCGTCAGTGCTTCACCTCCCTCTCTGGGCCTCGGCAACAGGTCGGCTCAGTAAGTCTTAGAGCTCTGTAGCTGGTGTTTGACTCTCTCTAGGAGAAAACCACTTCCCAATAGACACTTCACCTGGGAAAGAGCTACTCATAGGCCTGACAACCTACCTCTTCAACCACGGTCCTAACCACTCGAATCTTCCATTAGCTTCCACTTCGATTCCCACAAGGTGATGATAACAACAACAACAATAGCAATTCGGTTAACTCACGGGTGACAACAACAACAGGAATTTGGGTATGGACATCCAAAAATGGAAACAAAACAAACTAAGACACAACACAGTTCAGGCCATATCCAGGATGTTTCATCTTCACAATAAAACAACACAGGTTGGTTTTAGGATTTTCTGTTTTTAGAGATGCGTGAAGTTATGCAAAGGTCAATCCCAGAGCTCAACAGAATTCATGGAGAATGGAAAATGGATAGCAGACAATCTTCCCGTGAGGGTTTCCTTCACTGTGCGTAGGTATGAAGAGGCAAACGCATAGGAAAAAAATGGTTCAGACGCCCCATATCCCACATGAACTCAGGCGGAGGATGACATAAAGAGGAGCGAACCCCCCCCCCCCCCAAGGTTGACTTCTGGAGCTTTTAACTGCATGTGCCTGGGCCGACACATGTCGCCCATGAAGCTACATGCGCTCCATCAGCATGCCTTCCTCTCCAGGAACTTAGGAAAACACTCAAAATTGTACACCTTAGTTTTAAAGAAATAATAATAATAAATTATTATCCCTTTCTAGAGGTAAGCCCCCTAGATTAGCCCCTAGGCCCAAAACTTAGCCTTTCTTTCCACCTTTCAACCCCCAATCCTTTACCCACTCTGTGGAAGCTTAGTCCCCCATCACTCATTCATCGTGGTCGGTCTACACGCAACGGTGTTCATATTTTTATTAACGTTCTACATAATTACATATACAAAAACAGGCTCCTGGCCTTAACACTTAGGCTCTCTGGCCTAATAAAATCATAAGCCTTACAAGATTATAAATACTCGGCTCACTAGCCTACAAAACATGATTTACAATTCATAAACATGATTACAATAGGGCTCGTCCTTGGGGATATTACAATTCCCTCCCCTTATTTTTGCACTGTCCTCAGTGCAACTTTCACACAACATCAACAAGATTTCCAAAATCTTAAAAAATATACAGGTATTATGCCCACATAGCATCCTCATGCTCCCATGTCGTGTCCTCAGGACTGTACCAGGTCCACTGGACCTTTACAAGCCCTATAGTTTGATTCCGGAGCTGTTTTCTTTTCCTGTTCAATATGCGCACATGATGCACTTGCAGTATACCTTCTTGCTCCACCTGAATCACATTCCAATCGATAACATGATTAGCATTAGGTATATATTTCTTAAGCAATGAAACATGAAACACATTATGTATAGTCATGGATGTAGGTAATGCAAGCATATATGCAACTGGCCCAATCCTTTCTAGGATTTCAAATGGCCCACAAAATCTGGCTGCCAACTTGGCACAGTTTCCCAGCTTCAGGGAAGTTCTATTAGCTTTTACTTTCAGGAAAACATGATCACCCACTTTGAATTCTCTGTGGGTTCTATTTTTGTCAGCATAACTTTTCTTCCTGTCTTGGGCAGCTTTTAAATTCTACTTAATTTTAAGCATTTGTTCTTCCATTTCCTTGAGAAAATCTGGCCCAATTACTGCCCTTTCAGCTGGATTATCCCAGCTTACTGGAGTATTGCACTTTCTTCCATAAAGTGCTTCAAATGGGCTCATATTCAATGATGCTTGATACCGATTGTTGTAAGCGAATTCTACCAAGTGTAGGTAGTCTTCCCATTTTGATGGTTTGTCCATCACATACATTCTTAGTATGTCTTCTATCACTCTGTTCACCCTCTCTGTCTGTCCATCAGACTCAAGATGATAAGCTGTACTAAAGTTCATATTTGTTCTGAATCCTTTGAACAATCCTTTCCAGAAATTCGAGGTGAATTTTGGGTCTTTGTCAGACACAATTGTTTTAGGAATTCCATGCAATCGTTCCACTTCCTTCATGAAAATATCAGCAACATCTCCTGCCTTGTGAGTATTTTTCAGTGGAATAAAATGGGCAACTTTTGTAAGCTTGTCCACCACTACCATGATCGAATCATGCAACTTGCTTGTTCTGGGCAATCCTATAAGAAAATCCATTGTCACCACTTCCCACTTCCATTTAGGAATGGGCAAAGGTTGTAGCAACCCTACTAGGTGTCTGTGCTCAACTTTAACCTTATGGCATTCCATACATCTGGTGATATATTTAGGGATCTCTTTCTTCATACCTAGCCAAAAGTAATGGATTCTGACTACTTCCACAATCTTCTGATATCCAAGGTGCCCAACATAAGTCACATTATGCATTTCTCTTAGAATCACAAGTTTCAAACCCTAGACATTGGGTATATGCACTATGTTTTTGTACAGAAGTATTCCATCAACTTCCAAGGTGTAATTTTCCTCTTTTTGTGGTTTCTCACTCTGCTATAGCTTTGCTACCAAGTCTCTGTACTGCAAATCTGCATTTGCAGCTTCCAAAATTCTATCCTTAATATCAGTCCTTTACATGATAATGGTTGAAGCATGTAATTTGTGCACCTTTCTAATGAGTGCATCGGCCACCTTGTTTTCCTTCCCTTTGATATGCTTGACATCGAAGTCGTATTCACATAGAAACTCCAACAACCTACTCTGTCTGGGATTTAAGGTAGGTTGGTCAAACAAGTATTTCAGACCATTGTGGTCTGTTCTCAATTAAAATCTCCTTCCCATGAGGTAATGTCTCCATTTCCTCAAAGCGTGAACGATTGCTGCCAACTCCAAATCGTGAGTGGCATAATTCTTTTCGTGCTCTTTCAACTTCCTGGACTCATAACAGATTATGAATCCATTCTTACTGAGAACTCCTCCCAAGCCTTCTTTACGCGCATCTATGCACACCACAAAATCCACATTTGGATCTGCAATCCTTAAGATTGGAGTGTTGGTTAACAACTTCTTCAATCGCTGGAAACTTTTCTCACACTCTTCAGCCCATTGAAACTTTTTCTCCTTCCTTTGCTCAGAAATAAATCATTTTAGTAAACCAATTGATCAATGCTAAGAAATAAATCTTTCCAAGTGCAAGGACTAAACCTCCATGAATCATATAGACAATCCTGATTTACACTACCAACCACATATATGGATGTAAAAGACTCCTATTGATATTTTTAGGAAGAGAACTGGAAGAATAAAAATAAATAACACTGAAAACTCAGCCTTATGTTTGATCTCTGATATACAAACAAAAAGCTTTGAGAGAAATTGTGTAGAAGAAGAAGTAATAAAGTGGAGATTTGTATTTGCAAATGAAGAGTTGGTTGTGTACTGAAGACTAAACAATGCTATGATGATCTGAATTCCCTTTTTATGATCTGAACTTCTAACCCTTCTTTGATTATGCTCCCTTCTTTTAAAATTGCTCCCAATGCTTCTTTGAAGTAGTTAGGGTTTATGTTCTTCTAGAAGCTCCCACACGTTTCTTCTTTTTGGAATCATTTATTTATTAAATGTTTATTAATTAATTTAGGTAATTGAAATTCTTTCTCCAAGTGGGACCCACTTAATCCTTTAATAAAAATTATTTAATAAAATTTTATATCCAAATCTTGAAGTTGACTGCATGAACAAAGTGGACCATGTTTATTTTTTATTTTTAACATGATAAGTGACTTCTTAACCATGAAAACCATTATATAATTAAGCTTCATCATAACAACTTCCAATGAGTCCTCTTGAGCAAAATTTGGAGTTCTAGATATCAACTTATAGCCTCAGGAAGTCAAGGTTCCAAACATATTTATCAGCAAGTCATGAAAAGTGAGATGATATTTTAATTTTTGGAAGATTTATGGCCAAATTTATCCATTAAACATGTCCCATTGTCTTCCTTGGAAAATTACCTTTCCAAAGAGGTATCACTTGCCCCAAACGGACGTATCAATCATGCGATATAAGCTCTAGAAGATCATTGCTCAACAATTGTTAATTTGGTTCGTGGATCAATCTTAGCCTTTGATTTAATTATGTCGTTTTTAGTCCCACATGCATTGTGGTGGTGGATAATTTAGTGTTTATAATGTAAATTCTTTCCATATCATTCATGCGAAGTAAAGGAGCTTATGGATGTTTTAGTGTAGATATTTTTGCCTAAGTAAAAGAGAATAGGTATTAAAGAGTATGGTAGAGTCATATAAATCACGGGCCCGTGGTAATTCATAAGAAATATGAATAATTGTTGGGAAACTATATAATGGAATTACATGAAATATGGAAGGATTTACGTGAAAGTGAAAATGCAAGAGAAAATAAAAGAAAATGGAAATAGAAAAATGAGAATGGAAATGGCTAAGTATGGAATATGGAGTATAGAGAGTAGAGTGGAAAAGATAAAAATAGAGATTAGATTTTTTATTTTATTTTAGCACTTCAACCCTCAATGTCCTCGGATACCATGTTGAAATTCCCTCTACCCATCACCCAACAATTAATTCCAAATAAATCACTTATTGAATAAAAGCATAGCTGAGTAATCAACTAAACATGCAGCAGAAGCATAAACTAAGAAACCAAAAATATCACACACAAGACACCAATATTTTCAGTTATAAAAATTTGCAAAAACCCTAGAGGGAAAACCAGTCTTAAGATGATTCTATTAAGGTCAAATCAGGGCTCCCATAATAGGAAAAATGGCCCACTAAGAGAAAAAAAAAAACTATAAACAAACTTGGCTAAGTCTTCTATGTCATACAACCCATGAATAGCACACTTTTCAAGGTGTATGTGCCTTTCCTTCAGAAAACCCGCGTACATGTGCGATTGTATCCATTGAAACATGTGTTCATGTACATAAACTCTATATGGAAATCTTCGTACCACACACCCATTTCTCGTGACTTCTATTAATTGCAACCCACCTGCGACTGCCTTTGTTCTCTCTTGTCCTTGACCTGTATGATATCTAGATGGACCTCCTTCTCCACCTATTCGATATCTTGAATCAAAATCATTCGTGATCCAACCCTCTCTACATCAACACTTGGACGAAATCTCTTCACCCAACCAGTGAGATCTCCTCACTCATGTGTAAGAAAAAATCATTCTTTTCTATCTCTGACCTTGGCATCTCACCAAAAGTCTCGATCTTGATCTCTCACCAAAGTCTCTGTGTCAACTCCCTCAACAAAAGTGTCTTCCTCCTTCACCCTACCTTTGTTTTTATAATCATGAGTTATAATCTATTTCTAATATCCAAAGTGTTTGACGGTTGAGATTACTTCTCACACCGACTTAAGATTTACATGCTAATTGATTTTAGCACTTTCCTTAAATAACTCAATTAACTAATTACATAATTAATTAATAAAAACACTTTACTTTAATAATTCCTTTTGTTAGGATATTTAGACACTTAGGAGTTAGTTAAGATCTACTTGGTCTAATATGGCGTTAAGTAAAAGTGTGTTTCTTAGTGTGTTTCTTTAGTATGCATTAGTATGCATTTGTAGTTAGGAAATCCGATGATCACGATATGTTCCCGACATAGAGTGATCTGAAGGTTCATACTCTCCTCGATCTTAACGATCATTGATCCATGGATTAACATCTAATAGGTCCATGATCTCTATTTAAAGAGCATGGAGGGTCATTTGTCGATGATCGATTGTGAGAAACTCTCTTGTAAAATCTCTCTGTAATCTTTTTCTTTGCATTAATAAACTACTCCAAGTGGTTGTGTTGGCTCGGGCTGTGGATGTTTCCCCGTAGGGTTTTTACCGTGTGAAAAAATCAGTGTGTTGATCTTTGATATGGTTATGTGAGTGGTTACTGAAGGTTTTTTTCCTTTTCTGGAATACCTGTGTTGTTGAACATGGTATCAGAGCCTGTTTGAAGACTCGCTCCTATTGAAGATCGAGATCATGAAACCGAGTTGCCTCATCTCCACTTTCTATCATTTTCGTACATTTCTAGGATGTGAGGACTGTTCCATTGCATCCAGAGCACTCATTTCATTCAAGAACACTTTTTCATTTCACTCGAAAAGGTTTCTGTTTGCTCGAGATACGACCATTACAGTTAGATCCAGAGGTATAAAGCTTGAATATGCATTTTTAAAATTTTTGCAGAGTAGTATTTTGGTTTTAATTTGGTTTTGTTTTATTTATTTCTGGGTTGCTACTCTTTTAGATCTGCGTATTCTCTTTTCCCCGCACCCTGTGCGATCTTGGAAAATCAGAAACAGATAGGAAAAGGTGCATCTTCTGGGTAAGCTAACCGAGATCTAACCCTTGTTGTCATCGAGAAACGAAATTTTTTTCTTGTGTCAAAAGAGTTTTTTTTCTTAGCACGCTCTCCAAGGTCATCTTCCACAACAACAACAACAACAACACCCTCAATCCTCCTTCTAAACATTACAATATGTTTTGCTAGATCATTTGGTTAAAAGTTGCCTTATTAAGTAAGAGGTCTTGAGTTCAAGTCTCTCTTTTGTTATCTTTTTTGAAAAAGTTCATGCTAAAATTGTCAAGTGTATTTCACTTCAAGTATAAAAGTGAATCACTATAAGTAGCTTTAATATTTTATTTTAGAGTTATTTATTTTGCATGAAACTTTTATGTTATAAAGTAACTTCATTGTAAAAGTGATCCCCACTTCTCTTTATAAAATTGGGTCACTTCATAAAGCAACTTATACAATCACGTGGTCATTTGGTTATTGCTTGTGCCTTGTTTTTTAAAAGGGCATAACTCTAACATCGAAAGTCCGTTTTCAGTGCTGTTTTTTTTTAAACCGCATAAATTTTCGATCTCTTTCCATCCAGATCATTAGTTTTAGTTTTTAAATCCACATTATCTGCATATTTAATATGGATTCTACAAGTATTGTCTTGCTTACCAGCAACAACTACTTCCAATGGAAATCTCATATGGAAGATTTATTAA
>JZKD02S1673663.1:569765-584041 GCA_000966675.3 Picea glauca | reverse complement strand
TTAGGAGTTAGTTAAGATCTACTTGGTCTAATATGTCGTTAGGTAAAAGTGTGTTTCTTTAGTATGCATTAGTATGCATTTGTAGTTAGTAAATCTGACGGTCACGATATGTTCCTGACATAGAGTGATTCGACAGTTCATACTCTCCTCGATCTTAACGGCCATTGATCTATGGTTTAACACCCGATTGGTGCATGATCTCTATTTAAAGAGAATGGAGGATCATTTTCCAATGATTGATTATGAGAAAATCTCTTGTAAAATCTCTCTGTAATCTTTTTCTTTGCATTAATAAACTGCTCCAAGTGGCTGCGTTGGTTGGGGCCGTGGATGTTTCCCCATAGGGGTTTTACCACATGAAAACATCAGTGTGTTGATCTTTGATCTAGTTATGTGAGTGGTTATTGAAGGTGTTCTTCCTCTGTTGGAATACATGTGTTGTCGAACACCTTTAACTAAAGTGTAACACCCTTCCGCGTTACTGAACATCAAGTAACATATTTTAATTTTTTTTGTATTTATTATTTATCTATTATCTGGATAATTAAACAATTGAAACCACAAATAAGTAAAGTTATCATCTACACATTAACAAAATCCATTTGACTAGATCTAAATAATTATCTAACAATAATTCCAAAAGTATAATAATAAAGTAAGCATGTAAATTTTGTCTTTACGCCATCTCATTCCATATAATTATGAAATCATTAGGTCTAACATACCACAAGGTCTATATTAAACTTAAAGGTAAGGAGTACTAACAAGATTTCACATCCAACACAATTTCTACATACAAGTAACGACCCTTTATCTTAACATTAAGTTTAATTAGCAAACAGATTGTAACTATTAATCAGAAAATTAAATTAACTTGAAATCTACGTAAATATATCGATCATTAAAATATGTAATTATTAGTGCTTCAGTCACATAAGTTTAAATTATTTAGTCGAGAACTACTTAGTAGATTGAAAATAGTTCTAAGGGTTTTTATCATATGAAGCATAAGTTTACAATTATAACTATCTTATTTATATTGTTTAAGATTGTGCAACTTACGCACTTCTTTTAAGTTGAAAGAGAAATTCATAATTTATTCCAATAACTCTCAAGTCATCCAACTTTAATTGTGTGAGTGAGGGTACGGTTTAATTACAATTTATTTGTTTTCGTTTTTTATCTGTATCACGACTATATAAATTATAATTTTTTATTAGTTATATGTGTGTGTCTATATTTTATTTATACAGGGGACTTTAATAAGTCCATAATTAGTTCGATTACTAAATGGTAAATATTAGTGGCATTAAATTACTCGTAGATTCTCTACACAGTTTGTATCAATAAACACAATTTAATCATTATTAATTCCATTACACAACCGAATTGTCAATCATTAAATACTAATATGTAACTACTTTGTTTAGCGCAAGATCAATCTAACTCATGTCTAGACTAGATGTTGGGCGATCTTTAAATTCCCAACGCAACCCTCGGCATGCCTACGCAGCAAGTCATAGATCTAGTATAAATAAAACGTGTTGAAATTGAGTATGGTTACCCGATCGCGCAAGGAAGTTTTCAATCATCATTTAAAATAATTCATTTATTTTGTTTAATGACCTTAACCTATTTGCACGAGGATTTAAGGAAGAAACTCAGACATGAAAAAACATAATAAGAAGTCTCGACCTCAATAACTCAATTAGTTTCTTCAATTAACGGTTCATCCAATACACACCTCCATTGGTTAAATTATAAGAGAGTTAAATAAAATGACTATCATAATTCTAAATAAAGGGTCAAACCTGTTTTGTGATAAATATTGGAATATAATCCTATTAACAAGTCGAGATTATTTAATTAAGGGTAATCTACATGAAATTTTAGAACAAGGTGATAATAAATGAGACATCAATGTAGGTAATGAAAGTGATTACGCACATTCAAGAAAAGAGAAGGGAGTTTCAACTCCACGCTGGTAATGGCGAAGTCTTCTAAAAAATTCTTCGATATTCTCATGAAATTGAGTTGTGATTATGAGAGAATCAACAAAAAGGTTTATACAATTCAAAAGTGATAACACAGTAAGTTTTATCTGTAAAAAGGGAAATTGGCCATGGTATTCTATGTACTTCTAATACACATGAGGAGATCTATAAAGGCGACACTGGATACAGGATTTTCTGCAACGATTTTTTTTGTGCATGAGGATTTGCCCATAATGAGATTCTTCTAGATTGCATTATGAAAAACAGAATTTAAGATATATATAAGATCATTCCGAGCAACGTTTGTATAGATGTATATAATTTTTGAATTAAGATTTCGGATATGTTGATTTCGAGACTATTCCATAACTGTAAAAGATTTATAATAACTACCAGTAAATACATTGTCAATAACCAACAATAACCATTCATTCCATACTCATTACACAATTCTATGAGCCATTTAAAACACAATAAAAAGATTGATTAAATATCATAACCCGAAAATTGCAACTATATGATGTTGATCTTCACTTTAGATGTTGAAGCTTATGCAACGTCCTTTCCTCTCACTTGCTAATCAATAAACTTCACTGGTACCTCCCAGCCAGATCTAGGGGTACTCTTCTTCCCCCTTATCCCCCAGAGCCACAAAGGGTTCACACACAAAATCTCAGTTCAAACTAGCTCAAGTTTTCCCTCACAAGGGGAGGCTTCCACCTCTTGCACAAGCTTGCAACCCAACTCACACAAGTAAATTTTAGTCAATAGAAATTTTAACAAAATTTCATTCATCCAACAATAGGGTGCTTTCCCTCTTCCTGACCATTATTTTTATAAGAAAAATCACTTTGAAACTTGTTATGTCATGCACAATTAAATAATTTTTACTAATTTTATTAGAGATTATTCACCCCCAACACATGTGACACTTTCCCCAAGTTTCACATGTTAAATCCTTTTTAATTTAATTATTTATGTATTTTCCCTTGCATTCCCCAATTAGTTCCTAGTTTTTCTCTTAGTTGTTCCTTAGTTCCCCAATTTTTGTTTTATTGTGTCTCCTAACCACTTTGCAATTGGAGTTTGATTATGACTCTTCTTTTAGTTAGGCTTTAGAGTTTTATTACCTTATCATACTAACTCTAGATTGACAACCCATTCTCTCATGACTATAATTTATTAATTCCATGCACACCTTGTGCACATGTCATAGTATTTTATCCCTTAAAATATTTTGTTTAGTCTAAAATCCCTTAACACATTTTATAATTTTGTTTAGTCAACACATCTAGACTTAGAACTTTGGTTATGTTTTTTGGTTTAAAACTTTGACAATAGTTTGTATTCTCTTCTCTATCAAAGTCTAATTATTATTTTTATTTTCTAAGGTATTCTATATCTTCAATGACTCATAAATTTATTCATGCAACGTGCCCTTCAATATGCACCTCCGTGCTCCAAGAGTGCCACTTGACATTGACTTAATTTGGAATTTGTATGATGCTAGGAGTCAATACTCCACTTGTCCACCTTGTGTGAGACTAAGGGCTTACTGAGAAATAAGGAATCATTCTTATTGCGCACCCCTCAGAAATCCTCGTGAGTGTCTGTCTTAGTCGACCCTCATGGTTGAGACATGGATGCAATGACACCTCTCCCTCATTCATCAAATATTTGTGTATGACCCATTTAATCCATATGTGAGTTGGATTAGAAAGCGCCATCATGCCTACATCCACTGATAAAGATAATATCAATAAATCATATACATGAAATCCATAATTGAAATCATCATATAACACATGCATAATAAATCAAGTACTCATAACCAAAGTAAATAGTCCACTCCTCCTCAATTCAGAGTCAAAGGAAGTATTTCGATGCCATTAGCATCCTCATCATTCCATGTTTCCTGCACACTCAGGAAACCTCATCATAATACATGTCAATGCTATACATCAATAAAATAACATATCAAATTTCCATACACAACATAGCATAACCTCATCACCAAACAGATAATCATAATGTATTATGTTTAACTGGATCACTTGCACGCAAGTGTCCTCAAAGAATAAACAGTGTCATGAAAATGTGATCAATGGAACTAGATTTTACATACACCCCCTCTTGTTTTAAACTTCATCCCAAAGTTAGTATAGTCTAACAATGGAATCAATAATATAGTTTCCATTAATCTATATATCAAACTATCAAAATAAATAGGAAAATTGTTGACGCATCTCATATGTGTCTTCCCAAGTAGCAGAATGTAGACTGTAACTTTCCCACTGGACCTTGACCTGATCGACTATTCGACACCGTAGTTTCTGACTGTGATGGTCTAGTATTAGGATTGGATCTAGTATGAGAGCACCATCGTCTGATACCTGCAAAAAACTCAAGTAAATAACATGTGATGGATCTGAAATATAATGATGTAAAACGGAGACATGAAACACATCGTGCATATGCCTCAAAGAAATAGGTAAGGCTAGTCGGTAAGCCATAGGTCTTTTATTTTCTACAATTTCAAAAGGTCCCACAAACCTTGGAGATAATTTGGTGCCCTTTCCAATATTAATCGAACTCTTATGCAATTTCACCTGCAAAAACACCTTATCATCAATCTCATAACTGCGGTCTATACGATGTGCATCTGCATAAATATTTTGTCACTCTTGCGCATATTTAATCCTTTGCCTTATGGATTGCATATGATATTCCATCTCCTAAATCACTTCTGGCCTCACCAAGACCCTACCCTCTAGTTAATCCCAACTCAAAGGTGTCCTACACGGTTATCTGTACAGAAAATCAAAAGGTGCCATCCTTATCATACTTTGATAACTGTTGTTTTATACAAATTCTACTAATGGTAAAATTCTTCCCATCATTTATGTTGATCCATAACATACATTTGAAGCATATCCTCTAGAATTTGATTCATTCTTTCAGTTTTTTCATCTGTTTCAGGGTGATGTGTTGTACTAAAATTCAATTGGGTTCCCAAAGCCTCTTGGAAAATAGTCCAAAAACATCCAATGAATACCAATCCTCTATCAGATATTATCTTCCTTGGTACAACATGCAATCTTACAATTTCATTAACAAAAATTCTAGCTATGTTCGATGCTTGATATGTCGTACGAACTGGAATAAAATGCACACTCTTCGTCAAAGTGTCGACAACTACAAAAACATAATCGTGTCTCCTTATCGTCAATGGAAATCCAACAATAAAATCCATCGATATAGCTTCCCATTTTGATTCAGGAATCACATGTGGATGTAATAATCCCGTTGGATGTCTATGTTCATCATTTACCCACTGGCATTCTAGACATATCACCACATAGTTAACTATATCAGTTTTCATTCCTTTCCAAAAGAATATTGGTTTAAGATCAACCTTCATCTTCGTGACTCTAGGATGAGCCATATATACTTGTTGACCAAAAAAATTAGTCATCTATATTTTCTTGCTCTTGGAATCATAAAATCCTTGATATCAAAATAAGACATTTTTTGAACTTTTATAAGTTCACTCTGCAACCCTAAGTCTCATCTTCGTAATGCACCTTTCGGATCAAAAATATGTTTATGTATGCCTAAGTTATTCAAGATTTGGTCTGAAAGTTCGAAGGAGAGATTTTTAAGAATTTTTCTAAGTATCATGTTCTCTCCATTTTCCAATTTTGGATATGTATTTCTCATCACTTATTTCTCTCACTTTTCACCTCTATCCATATCAACATTTAACCATTTTTCCACTTGTTTCCCTCTTTATTTTATGCTCTCTTCTCTCCCTTTCTAGTTACTATACTTAGTCGTTTTTCAAAAACCACAAGTTCTTGGGTTGGCGGACTCAAAGATCCCCATCTCCATCCATGCTCCCATATCTTGAGTTCGATCAACCACAATATTATTCTCCCATATCCATGCTCCCATTTCTGCAGCCACAGGTTCTCGGGGTTCATGGGTTCAAGCTTTCATATCCCATGTTCCACGATATACATTTTTCACCCAAAGTTATGTGATCTACATTTTGACCATCAAATTTTTCGTGGGTGTCAAGCCCTTAATATTTTTATTCCAAGTCCGACCGACCACCTTTCTACACTTAGCATATGTTTGATCATCCATAACCGTGGGTTGGAGGGTTCATGAAATGTTTTATATTCGAATTATATCTTTTCTATCCCTGCAGTCTACAAACTATCCCCTCGACTTCTGTTTCCCACAATTCTCCCTCATCCCCTCTTGCTCCATCTCCCATACTTAGCCAAATTCTCAAAGCTACTCCAAGGTATGAAAACCAGTGAATGAGAATATGACACATGGTAAGCTGAGGATCATGATGTATGGAAGAAAATTGTGTGATGACACATGGATATTAGGTGGACCATTCCCATGATGACATGTGGGAATGACTCATTGATGACATGGTATGAGGTGGACGATGACAGGATTTCAAAAAATATTATTTTATTCGATAATTTTCCAAGGGCTGAATCCTCCAAGCTCCATAATTTCTTCTCTTATCGTGTTTCTTGCTACGTGTATCAAGAAATTAGTATTATATATTATGAAGAATCTAATATCCCAATGCATGTGGGATAGAATTTTAAACCAAAAAGTTGAATTTTATGAAGGGAAGCACGAAAATCAATCTAAGGGCTGAGATTTGCCCATCAATTTTGGTCGACTGTGGTTGGGTGTCTATCTTGCGGAGGCCATAACTTGAGCTCCGGATGTCAGAATCGCGCAAAATTTATACCATTGGAAATTTATTTCGACGTAGAATATGTTGGTATAGGTTTCAAATTTTGAAATTTGATACATTTTTCTCAGAAATCAAAATATCATTCAACTACATTTTTAATGGGCCTGCATCACAACTCAACTTCACGAGCTCATATCTTGAGATCCGGGCGATGGATTTGGGAAAATTTTATATAGTTGGAAATATGAGACAATGAAGAGAAAATCAAAAGTGGTTTTCATGAATAAAAACTTGGTTTTCACTTCCATAAAAGTAAATTACAGTTGTCCTCTTTTGATGGAAAATTAATCAAATTTAAAAAAATAAAAGTTTAATTAAAAAAATTTATTAAAAAAGGAGAGTGACCCACTTTCAATATAATTGTATTAATGATGTGAATTCATTAATGAGGAATTAATGAGTCAATCATTAAAGGGGATGTTCCAATAAAAAACTTGTACGGAAATTTCAAGAAAGGGAGAAACCCTAACTACTCAAGTAGTTAGAAAAAATCTTCTTAAAAAGAGAAGAGAGGCTTCATCAAGAGGTCCAAGAATTAGTATTGTCAAAGGGGAGGGAAGAATATCAGAGGAACAATAAGGTACAATAATGGATACACAATGAAGCTTCTAATCAAAAGAAATAAATCCCCATCTTCTCCATTATATATATATATATATATATATATATATTCTTCTACACCACTTCTCATAGTTTTAAGCTTGAATCTCAGAGTTGGGTACAAGGATGATTTGTTGAGTGTTCTTCTTATATTATTATAAGATATTTTATTATATGATCATGGAGTATTTGCAGCCACCTATATGGCTGTCAAATATTTTGTAATGAAGAACATCTTTCATAAATAAAACTCCACAAAGAATTGCTTCGGGGTTGATCTCGATTGTGCTTTGTAACCCTGTTTTCAAAATATAAAGTATTTGAGGTTGACCTATCAAATTCTCTTTTGATATTGATTGCGGTACTTTGTTAAAATTATTTGAGATGATCAAGTCATTATCTCATATGAAGAAGATATCGATGTATTTATATATTGTTAAGAAGATTGTGTGTGACGTTGATCACAATTTAATTCTAGTGTTGAAGCTCTCCTTCAATATTTTCTTTTGTTGAACATAAAGATTGTACTCAGGTTATTGAAGAACCATTTTATTTCATAATCTTGAGCAATAAATATTTAGGGTTTTCTTCCTAGCACTCTTGTAATCCAAGATATCACAGATATATCTTTTATTCCAAGAGGAGTACCACCTCTCTAAAAATGAAGGGGGACTAATTTCCTCAAGAGGTTGTCATTTTGGTCCTGATGGATTCAAGCGTCAATAATAATACTCGATGAGCTTCACTCAATATTAAGTTTCTCATTTCATCATTTGGTGGTACATCAATTCTTCCATTATATATTAAAATTCCATCATTGTCCAAAGAATAACCCTCATATCTCGGTACCATCTCGGTATCTTGTCCGATATTTTCTTTTAATTCCTTGTACCAATCGTCATCAATCTGTAATGCTAAGATTTTTTCTCGAAGATTCGTCTTTAGGGGTATTACTAAGAAAGTGTGTGGTCTTCGACTCAACGCATCAACTACTATGTTGACTATTCCTTTAATATATGTAATCCCAAAATGATATTCACTTAAAAATTTTGACCAACATCTTTGTCGCGCGTTCAAGTCACTCTAAGTAAAAATGTGTTTCAGTCCACTGTGATCCGTTTTCAACTCAAATTTGTGTCCAATCAGATAATGTCTCCAAAGTCTCAAGGCATAAAAAATTACTAATAATTTCAAATCGTGTGTTGCGTAATTCTCTTCATGTCTTTTTATTTGACTTGAAATATATGTGAGAACGTGACCTTCTTGCATTAATACTCCACCCAGTCATTCCTTGGACGAGTCAGGCATAACTAGAATTCCTTGTCCATATCCAGAACTTTCAGTATTGGTGTTGTTGTCAATAATTCTTTAAGCTTATGAAATACTTCCACACATTTATTTGACCATACAAATTTCTTATTATTCTTCTATAGTTCTGTAATTGGATTTTCTATTTTTGAAAAACCCTTGACGAAACGTCATTAGTATACTGATAATACCATAAAACTATGTACCGCTTGTACTTCTGTCAGTGCTGGCCATTCCATAATAGCCTCAACTTTAGTGGATCCACAATGATATCTTCTTTAGAAATAATGTGTCCCAAATAATGAATCTTTGTCTGATGAAACAAACATTTTGACATCTTTTTGTATAACTTGTTTTATCTTAAACACTGCAGCACTAATATCAGGTGTTCGTCATGCTCCTCTCTCTTCCAAGAGTAAATCAATATATCGCCAATAAATGCTTGTATGAAATTATCCAAGTATTCATGGAATACCCCATTCATTAAACTCATAAATACACCAGGGGAATTTGTCAATCCGAATGGTAACACATTAAATTCATAATGCCCAAATCTTGTCTTAAACGTTGTTTTAGGAATGTCTTCCACTTTGATTCACAACTAGTGATATACTGATCTCAAATCAATCTTTTAAAATACGGCCAGTCCCTTCATTTAATCAAATAATTCATCAATTCTCGGTAACAAGTACTAATTCTTGATCATGGCTTTGTTTAATTGTTCATAGTCAATGCAAAGCCTCCACGATCCATCCTTCTTTATTACAAAAAATATTGGTGCACCCCATAGTGATACATTTGGATGTATAAGTCCCAAATCCAACATCTTCTTCAATTGATTTAACTCTTGCAATTCAGGTTTCGACATTCGATATGGAATTCTAGCAATTGGTTCTTTTCCAAGTTTTAGGTCTATAGTAAATTCCAATTCTCTATTTGGCGGTAAACCTGGTCTTCAGGAAAAACATCGGCAAACTCTTATACTAGTGGAAAATATTCCAATCTTTCCATGTCACCTTTTTCATTAAGCGTTAATATGGCATACAACTTACATCCCTTGCACATGTTTTTTCTATAATTGTACGAAAGAAATAAATCTCAATGACACTCCTTGGTTTCTTTGTACAATTAATCTACTCTATCCCAAATCATCAATTAAGTTTAATCTCTTCATCTTGCAGTTAAGTATCACGTCGTGTGATTCTAACTAATCCATTCCAATCACAATGTTGTAATATCCCAAGGTTATGATATACAGGTTTAGATTTGCGATGAAATCACCCAAGTTAATGTTACAATCCTTAACCTTTCCTCCAACTTTTTGCTTGGCACCAGATGCCATTTCTACATACATAAACTCATATTGTTTGACTGGATTCACCTTAATTCTTTTAAGCACAACAATATATATATAACTCTTAGTAGCTCCTAGATCTATCAAAACACTAAACTGTTGATCTGTTATCATACTTGAAGTCTCGATTATTGTGGACTGATGCTCGGCTTGGCGGTTATTCACCACTGCAAGAACCCTATGGGATTTTCCCAAATCTCCCACTATCGCCTATATTGTTTATCTAGAAGATCTTGCCTTCTCAATAAGACAATCTCTCCAATAGTGGGGCTCTCCACAAGTCCAACATCTATTCTTAGGGTCAGTGCTCCTAGTTTCAAAGGAAGAATCTGCTGGTCTAGGGTTCTAAGGCCCTAATATGTTCTATGAAAAAGATCTATATTTTTTTTTCTTCTAAGGATGACATGGTTTTTGTTGTGGTGGTGCTCTATATAGATTCCTCTCACTAGTAGTATGTCTACGTGGTGTAGAAAATACAGGTCCTCTGGGTGTCTCATAGTGTCAAGAAGTCTGTGTAATAGGTGTCTGTTGTTGTGATGATCTATGTGGTGTATGTCATGTCTTTCTGGAAGGAATCCTACCTTGACCCCCACTGCTTAACTCTTCTTCAGCAATAAAATATTTGTGCACTGCATCGTGCAAATTCTGAGGCATCGAAAATCCTCACCTTAGCAAGAATGTTGAAGTTGAGTCCAAAAACAAACTTATTCACCTTTAATTTCTCAATGTACAGATGCGGGGCATATCTAAGAAACTCCATAAACCTAGCCTCATACTCAGGTACTATATGACTACTCTGTCGTAAGGCACTAAATTCATTGAGTTCATTCTCAATGAACTCATCAGATAAATACCTCTCTCGGAATCGTTCCTCAAACAATTCCCAAGACACATCTTCAATTTCCATATTCAGTTGTGGTAAGAGTGTCTTCCGCCAAAGAAGCGCAATCCCTTTCAGTTGGAAGATGACCATGCGAACCTTCATGTTGGAGGTATAATCACACAATGTGAAACACATTGCCATATTCTCCAACCAATGTTCGATGGCTAAATCGTTCATGGAACCCAAGAATTCATGAAATTTTACCTTATCGATTTCTCTGTGAACACTACCACTAAATATAGGAGAGTGTTGCAAACCCTCATTGGGTACAGATTACCTACCCTCATCTCGATCAAGGCAATTTATCAGTGCCTCTGAAATCCTCTGAAAATACCTCATCATTCCCAAGACATCGCCCACTGCAACTTTCTCTTGCTCAGTATTTTTTGCTTCTCCTTGTGGAGCAGAACCCTCAAGTCTGGATGTACTTGGAGGAGGCATACCTCTTCCTCCCACACCCTAACGTCTACTCATTCTCCGTCCTCTAACCATAATACCTACATACAACAAATTCAATGATATTAGTGATATATCTTATTATAAACGGAAGCATTGAAAGTCGTAATGAGTTTGATGTCACATAGTAGAACCCTGCTCAGATATCGTATGTAACACCCTTCCAAATTACTAAACATCAAGTATAAGATTATTATGAATGTAGCATATTTTTTTATTTTTTTTGTATTTATTATTAATTAAATAGTTGAAAATTGAAATAAGCAGAGTTATCATCTACACATTAATGCAATCCATTCGACTACATATAAATAATTAGCTAACAATAATTCCAAAAGTATAATAATAAAGTAGGCATGTAAATTTTTTATTTATGTCATCTCATTCCATCTATAGATGAAACCATTAGGCCTAACATACCACAAGATCTATATTAAACTTAAAGGTAAGGAGTACTAACAATATTTCGCATCCAACACAATTTCTACATACAAGTAACAACCCTTTATCTTAACATTAAGGTTAAATAGAAACAAGATTGTAACTATTAATCATAAAATTAAATTAACTTGAAATCTACGCAAATATACTGATCATTAAAATATGTAATTATTAGTGCTTTAGTCAAATAAGTTCAAATTATTTAGTCGAGAACTACTTAGTAGATTCAAAATAGTTCTAAGGGTTTTTATCATATGAATCATAAGTTTACAATTATAACCATCTTATTTATCCTGTTTAAGATTGTGCATTACTAAATTATAAGTCCAGAATTAGTTCCATTACTAAATGGTAAAGATTGGTGGCACTAAATTACTTGTATACTCTCAACACAGTTCGCATCAATAAACAAAAATTATTCATTATTAATTCCATTACACAACTGAATTGTCAATCATTAACTACATAAAGTTTAGAATTGAGGATACCCAAATTAATTTTGTTTAAAGAAGAAAATGGGATTGCAGAAAACTTTGATTAGTGCAAGATCGATCTAACTCATGTCTAGACTCGACGCGAGGAGATCTCTAAATTCCCAACACAACCAGTCATAGATTTAATATAAATAATACATGTGTCGAAATTGAGTATGGTTACCCGATCGCTCAAGGAAGTTCTCAATCATCATTTAAAAGAATCTATTTATTGTATTTAATGGCCTTCAACCTATTTGCACAAGGCTTTAAGGAAGAAACTTATATAATAAAAAACATAATAAGAAGTCTTGACCTCAATCAATCAATTAGTTTCTTCAATTAATGATTCATCCGGTACACATCTCCGCCAATTAAATTATAGGAGAGTTAATTGGTTGTTCCTTACCCATCGGTTTTAATTATGAATGCCAACCATTGCTTCAGTAATTTGAGAACTGAACTCATTTTACTCACCGCCCAGTTGGCCGAAGTATAACTATAAACTCCTTCTGATATTTACTTCAGAAGATTAGGTTACCCCTCTCGGTCATCTCTTAAACATTAACAATGTATGTTGGCGCGTGTGCACCAAATTTCCAATATTTATTGTTTTCAAGGTTATGCCCCATGAACACCCATGGTGACACCGGTGGTTTTTATCCACGCAACACCAAGGTGGAATCTACATGAATCCTACGTGTAGATAAATATGTAGGTGTAATACCTAAATATTTCCTCATAATTGGTTGAAGATTGAAGGTAAAGTTAGGGTTTTGTCGAATTTAAAATCCAAGAAAGGCTCAAGATTTCCTCACCAGAAATTGTAACTAGAAATCAAAAACTCTAAATTCGAGTCTAGCAATATATGCTATGATGCGACATATTACATCGATCAGGATTCAGAGGGAGGAGGAAAGAACTACACCGAAGTAAAGTGTACAACAAAGGAATTGGAACTGTACTTGGAGTAAGACAAAATAACAGAGAATAAGATTGTAATCAAAGGTTGAAAATTTCTTCACTCAATATAAACGATAGAAAATGCACATATCAAGAAAACTTCTATCCTAGTATTCTAATAATCCTTCAACATACGGTAATTTGGGATCAAGAAAACTTGCTACAGTAAAATGAACTAGAATATCCAAGGGTGGTTGTTAAAAACATAAAATACAGTGGTAAAAATTCTAAGAAGGTAATTCACCAGCTGTTGCGATAAGATGGTAAGTTTGAGTACTGGACAAAGAAATTCGATCATATATCCGAGAGAATTTGGATGGTACTCATCGAGCGCCATCGATTTAAGTTCGAAAAAAGGTAAATATATAATTGTAAAAACTCGAAAACCCGAGGAGGTTATTTGAGTTATGAATGAAGCATGAGAGTTTTGCAGTGAAGTTACATCGATATAAGTAGGTTAAAGACTTAAATCCTTTCCAAAAATAAAATGACTATCATAATTCAAAATTAAGGATCAATCTAGTTTTGTGATAAACATTGGAATATAATCCTATTAACAAGTCGAGAGTATTTAATTAAGGGTAATCTACATGAAAATTTAGAATGAGGTGATAATAAATGAGACATCAATGTAGGTAATGAAAGTGATTCCACACATTCAAGAAAAGAGAAGGGATTTTCAACTCCACGTTGGTAATAGCGAAGTCTTCTGCAAAATTCTTCGACGTTCTCATGAAATTGAGTTGTGATTGTGAGAGCATCAACAAAAAGGTTTTTACAATTCAAAAGTGATAACACAATAAGTTTTATCAGTAAAAGGGGAAATTGGCCATTGTATTCTATGTGCTTCCAATACACATGAGGATATCTATAAAGGCCACACATGATACAGGATTTTCTGCAACAATTTTTTTTGTGCATGAGGATTTTCCCAGAATGAGATTCTTCTATCTTGCATTATGAAAAACATAATTTAAGATATATATATATATATATATATATATATATATATATA
>JZKD02S1673663.1:534563-569715 GCA_000966675.3 Picea glauca | reverse complement strand
TTAAAAAACAATAAAAAAATTTATTAAATATCGTAACCATAAAATTGCAACTATATGATGTTGATCTTCGCTTTAGATGTTGAAGATTGAGTAGCATCCCTTCCTCTCACTTGCTAATCAATGGAATTCACTGGTACCTCCCATCCAATGCTAGGGGTACTCTTCTTCCCCCTTATCCCCCTGAGCCACAAAGGGGCCACACACAAAATCTCAGTTCAAACTAGCTCAAGTTTTCCCTCACAATGAGAGGTTTCCACCTCTTGCACAAGTTTGGAGCCCAACACACACAAGTAAATTTTAGTCAATATAAATTTTAACAACATTTCATTCATCCATAAATAGGGTTCTTTGTTTGTTCCTCACCATTATTTTTATAAGAAAAATCACTTTGAAACTTGTCATATCATGCACAATTAAATAATTTTTACTAATTTTATTAGGGATTATTCACCCCCAACACATGTCACACTTTCCCCAAGTTGTACATGTTAAATCCTTTTTAATTTAATTATTTATGCATTTTCCCTCACATTCCCCAGTTAGTTCCTAGTTTTTCTCCTAGTTGTTCCTTAGTTCCCCAATTTCTCTTTTATTGTGTCTCATAACCACTTTACAGTTGGAGTTTGATTAGGACTCTTCTTTTAGTTAGGATTTAGAGTTTTATTACCTTATCATACTAACTCTATATTTACAACCCATTCTCTCATGACTATAATTTATTTTAATTAAAAATTCATTTTAATAATTCCATGCACACCTTGTGCACATGTCATAGTATTTTATTCCTTAAAATATTCTATTTAGTATGAAATCCCTTAACCCATTTTATAATTTTGTTTAGTCAACACATCTATACTTATACCTTTGGTTATGTTTTCTAGTTTAAAACTTTGACAATAATTTGTATTCTCTTCTCTATCAAAGTCTAATTATTCAGTGTATTTTGTAAGGTCTTCTATATTTCTAACGACTCATAAATTTATTCATGCAATGTTCCCTTCAAGATGCACCTCCGCAATCCAAGAGTGTCACTCGCCATTGACTTAATTTGGAATTTGTCTAATGCTAGGAGTCAATACTCCACTTGTCAACCTTGTGTGAGACTAAAGGATTACTAAGGAATAAATAATCTACCTTATTGTGCACCCCTCATAAATCCTCGTGAGCGATTTTCTTAGTCTACCCTCACGACATCGTGAACCTCTTAGGAACAAGGTAGTCGTTAATATCCAGTTCAGGTCATGGTGGAAGTGCTAGTAGGTTGTGACAGGGATGCTACGACACCTCTCCCTCATTCATCAAATATCTACGTATGACCCGTTTAATCCATATGTGAGTCGGATTAGAAAGAATCATAATGCATGCATCCACTGACAAAAATAATATCAATAAATCATATACATGAAATCCATAACCGAAATCATCATATTGCACATGGGTAATAAATTAAATACTCATAACCAAAGTAAATAGTCCAACCCCTGACTCAATTCAGAGTCCAAGGAAGTCAGTCGATCCCATAAAAATCCTCATCATTCCATTTTCCTGCACACTCAGGAAACCTCATCATATCACATGTCAATGTTATACATTAATAAAATAACATATCAAATTTTCATACACAACATAGCATAACATCATCACCAAACAGATAATCATAATGTATTATGTTTAACCAGATCACTTGCACGCAAGTATCCTCAAAGAATAAATAGTGTCATGAAAATGTGATCAGTGGAACTAGATGTTACATACACCCACTCTTTTTTTAAATTTCATTCCGAAGTTTGTACAGTCTAGCAATGGAATCAATAATATAGTTCCTACTAAGATATATACCAAACTATCAAAATAAATAAGGAAATTTTTTACGCATCTCATATGCATCTTCCCCAGTAGAAGAATGTGGACTATAACTATCCCACTAGACCTTGACTTGATCGACTATTAGACACCGTAGTTGTTAAGTGTGATGGTCTAGTATGCATATTGGATCTACTATGAAATCACCCTCATCCGATACCTGCAAATAACTCAAGTCAATAACATGTGATAGATCTGAAATATAATGACGTAAAACTAAAACATGAAACACATCGTGCATATGACTCAAAGAATCAGGGAAGGCTAGTCGGGAATATATGGGTCCTTTCTTTTCTACAACTTTGAAAGGTCCCACAAACCTTGGAGATAATTTAGTGCCCTTTCCAATATTAATCGAACTCTTATGCAGTTTCACCTGCAAAAACACCTTATCACCAATCTCATAATCACGGTCTATATGATGTGCATTTGCATAAACCTTTTGTCAGTCTTGCGCTTCTTTAATACTTTTCCTTATGAATTGCATCTGATATTCCATCTCCTAAATCATTTATGGTCCCACCAGGACCCTATCCTCTAGTCGATCCCAACACAAAGGTGTCCTACATGGTCGTCCATACAAAAAATCAAAAGGTGTTGTCCTTATCGTACTTTGATAATTGGTGTTTTACACAAATTATGCCAATGGTAAAAATTGTTCCCATCGTTTCTGTTGATCCATCACATACATTTGAAGCATATCCTCTAGAATTTGATTTGTTTTTTCATTTTTTCCATCTATTTCGGGGTGATATGTTTTACTAAAATTCAATTGGGTTCCCAAAGACTCTTGGAAACTAGTCCATAAACATCCAATGGATACAGATATTCTATCAGATACTATCTTCCTTGTTACACCATGCAATCTTACAATTTCATTAACAAAAATTCTAGCTATGTCTGGTGCTTGATATGTCATACGAACTAGAATAAAAAGAACACTCTTTGTCAAAGTATCGACAACTACAAAAACAAACTTGTGTCTCCTTGTCGTCAATGGAAATCCAACAATAAAATCCATCGATATAACTTCCCATTTCGATTCAGGAATTGCACGTGGCTATAATAATCCCATTGGATGTCTATATTCATCCTTTACCATCTGACATTCTAGACATCTCTCCACATAGTTAACTATATCAGTTTTCATGCCTTTCCAGAATAATATTGGTTTAATATCAACCTTCATCTTCGTGACTCCGGGATGACCCATATATATTGCTCAATGAGCTTCACTCAAAATTAAGTTTCTCATTTCACCATTTGGCAGTACATAAATTATGTCATTATATTTTAAAATTCCATAACTTTTCAAAGAATAACCCTCATATCTCAGTACCATCTTGGTATCTTATCCGATATTTTATTTTACTTCCTTGTACCAATCGTCATCAATTTGTAATTCTAAGACATTTTCTTGAAGATTAATATTTAGGGGTATTACTGAGAAAATGTGTGGTCTTTGACTCAATGCATCTGATACTTTGTTAATTGTTCATTTAATATATGTGATCTCAAAATCATATTCACTTAAAATTTTCGACCAATGTCTTTGTCGCGCGTTCAAGTCACTTTGAGTAAAAATGTGTTGCAGTCCATTGTGATCAGTTTTCAACTCAAATTTCTTTCCAATAAGATAATGTCTCCAAACTCTCAAGGCATAAACAATTGCTAATAATTCAAAATCGTGTGTTGCATAATTCTTTTCATGCCTTATCATTTTCCTTGAAATATACATGAGAACACGACCTTCTTACATTAATACTCCACCTATCCCTTCCTTGGATGTGTCAGTGCATACTAATAATTCCTTGTCCATATACGAAAATTTCAGTATTGGTGTTGTTGTCAATAATTCTTTAATCTTCTGAAATGATTTCGCGTATTTCTCTGACCATATAAATTTATTATTCTTCTTCTGTAGTTCCGTAATTGGATTTTCTATTTTTGAAAAACCCTCGACAGAACGTCAATTGTAACATGATAATCCCATACAAATGCATACCTCTTTTATGTTCGTTGGTGTTGGCCATTCCATAATAGACTAAAATTTCATTGGATCCACAATGATACCTTCTCCAGAAATAATGTGTCCCAAATAATGAATATTTTTATGATAAAACGATTATTTTGACATATTTCCATATAACTTGTTTTCTCTTAAACATTGTAGCACTAATATCGGGTGTTCTTCGTGCTCCTCTCTCGTCCGACAGTAAATCAATATATCATCAATAAATACATGTATGAACTTATCCAAGTATTCTTGGAACACCCCATTCATTAAAATCATAAATACACCAGGGGCATTTATCAATCTGAATGGTAACACAGTAAATTGGTAATTCCCAAATCTTGTCTTAAACGTTGTTTTAGGAATGTCTTCCTCTTTGATTCGCAATTGGTGATATCATGATCGCAAATCAATATTTGAAAATACGGTCACTCCCGTCATTTAATCGAATAAGTCATCAATTCTCAGTAAAGGATATTGATTCTTGATCATGGCATTGTTTAATTGTCGATAGTCAATGAAAATCCTCCACGATCCATCCTTATTTCATACAAAAATTACTGGCACACCCCACAATGATACATTTGCATGTATAAGTCCCAAATACAAAAACTCCAATTTCATATTTAACTCATGCAATTCAGGTTTTGACATCCAATATGGTGTTCTAGCAAATGGTTCTTTTCCAGGTTTTAGGTCTATACTAAATTCCAATTCTCTATTTGGTGGTAAACCCGGTAGTTCTTCAGGAAAAACATTGGAAAACTATAATACTAGTGGAAAGTATTCCAATCTTTCTACTTCACCTTTTTCATTAAGCGCTAATATGGTGTACCACTTACATCCCTTGCCCATGTTTTTCTGTAATTGTAGGGAAGAAATAAATCTCAATGATACTGCTTGGTTTCTTCCTACAATTACTCTACTCTCCCAAAGGTTAATCTCTTCATCTTGCAGTTAAGTATCGCCTCGTGTGATTCTAACCAATACATTCGAATCATAACGTCGTAATATCCCAAGGTTATGACATACATGTGTACATTTGCGATGAAATCACCCATGTTAATGTTATAATCCTTGACCTTTCCTCCAACTTTTTGCTTGGCACCAGATTCCATTTCTACATACCTAAAATAATCTTGTTTGACTTCCTTGACCTTAATTCTTTTAAATGCAAACTGTATATAAAAATTTCAGTATCTCCTCGATCTATCAAAACACTAAATTGTTGGTCTACTATCATGCCTGAAGTCTCAAGTATTGTGGACTGATGCTCAGCCTGGCGGTTATTCACCAGTGCATGAATCCTATGGGAGTTTCCCAAATCTCCCATTGTCATATGTATTTCTAGTCTAGTATCTCTTGCCTTCTCAATAGGACAATTTCTATGATAGTGGGGCTCTCCACAAGTCCAACATTCGTTCTAAGGGTCGATGCTCCTAGTTCTAGAGGAAGAATCTATTGGTCTAGGGTTCTGAGGACCTGATCTGTTTTGCAAAATAGATATATATTGTTGTTGCTTCTAAAGACGATGTGGATCCTGTTGTGGTTGTGCTCTATATGGAGTCCTCTCACTGGTAATCTATCTACATGGTGTAGAAAATACAGGTCCTCTGGGTGTCTCATGGTGCCTATAAGTCTATTTAATAGGTGTTTGTTGTTATGATGCTCTATGTGGTGCATGTCATGTCTGACTGGAAGGAATCCTTCCTTGACCCCCACTTCTCAACTCTTATTTAGTGATAAAATAGTTATGTACTGCATAGTGAAAATTCTGAGGCATGAGAATCCTCACCTTAGCACGAATGTTGAAGTTTAGTCCAAAAACAAACTTATTAACCTTTAATTTATCAGTGTTCATATGTGGGGAATATTTGAGAAGCTCCATAAACCTATCCTCATACATAGGTACTATAAGACTACCCAGTCATAATGCATTGAATTCATTGAGTTAGCACTCAATGAACTCATCAGATAAATACCTCTCTCGAAATGGCTCCTTAAACAATTCCCAAGACACATCTTCAATTTCCATATTCAGTTGTGGTAAGAGTATCTTCCACCAATTAAACACACTCCCTTTCAGCTGGAAGATGACCATGCAGACCTTTATGTTGGAGGTATAGTCACACAATGAAAATCACTTTTCCATATTCTCCAACCAATATTCGACGGCTAAACCATCTGTGGAACCCACGAACTTGTGAAATTTTACCTTCTCGAGTTCTCTGTGAACACTACCACTAAATATAGGAGAGCTTTGAAAACCCTCATTGGGAATAGACTCCATGCCCTCATCGCTATCAATGTGATTTATTAGTGCATCTGACATCCTCTGAAAATAACTCATCATTCCCAAGACATCGCCCACTGCAACTTGCTCATGCTCAGTAGTTTTCCCCTATCCTTGTGGATCAGATCCCTTGGGTGTGGATGTACTTGGAGGAGGCATACCTCTTCCTCCCACACCCCGACGTCTACTCATTCTCCATCCTCTAACCATAATACCTACATAAGACAAATTCAATTATATTAGTGATATGTCTTATTGTAAACATAATCATTGGAAGTTGTAACGAGTCTGATGTCACAGAGTAGAACCATGCTCTAATACCATATGTAACACCCTTCTGAGTTACTGAACATCAAGTATAATATTATTACGAATGTAGCATATTTTAATTTTTTTTTTGTATTTATTATTTATCGATCATCTGACTAATTAAACAATTGAAAACTGAAATAAGCAAATTTATCATCTACACATTAATACAATCCATTCAACTACATCTAAATAATTAGCTAATAATAATTCCAAAAGTATAATAATAAAATAATCATGTAAATTTTTTCTTTATGCCATCTCATTCCATCGATATATGAAACCATTAGCCCTAACATACCACAAGGTCTATATTAAACTTAAAGGTAAGGATTACTAACAAGATTTCACATCCAGCGTAATTTCTACATACAAGTAACGACCCTTTATCTTAACATTAAGGCTAATTAGCAACAAGATTGTAATTATTAATCAAAAAATTAAATTAACTTTAAATCTACCCAAATATATCGATCATTAAAATATGTAATTATTAGTTCTTCAGTCACATAAGTTCAAATTATTTATTAGATAACTACTTAGTGGATTCAAAATAGTTCTAAGGGTTTTTATCATATGAAGCATAAGTTTGCAAATATAACCATCTTATTTATCTTGTTTAAGAGTGCATAACATATGCACTTCCTTTAAGTTCAAATAAAAACTCATAATTTATTCCAATAACTCTCAAGTCATCCAACTTTAATTGTATGAGTGAGGGTATGGTTTAATTACGATTTATTTATTTTCGTTTTTTATCCATATCATATTGTAAGTGAGTTTAAGAGCATGTACTACTAAAGGGGGGTTATGATACAAAAAAGGGGAACTCCCTGGTCTGCCAAAAAGGAAACCAGGCCAGAGGTTTATGAGTTTCATTTTCTGAAATAGACATGGGGTATGACTGGATTGCCACCATGGGAAACCAACCCAGTCTTACCATATCCATTTTTTGACAATATAAGCACAAAAGACATGAAAATGATAAACAAAATAACAATAACATAAGCTGAGACTGACACAGGACTGACCCGACTGACTTGACAATAGACTAACCAAACACTAGTCTAGGATGATGATATGTTTATTTCCTTCATCTGCCTGGTCCTTGTTCTCCTCCTTCGAGGGGACTGTACGAGTCATTCTGATATGTGTTGGTGCTCCTTTCCCGTCGGCTGGTGTGATGTCCATGTGATGGACGTAGCGCAGGTAGAAGTGGAATTGAGAATCCAACCGCTCCATCTTTGATTTTTGGTTCGTCTCGACCTCAGTTAGCCATTTGGTAATGGTTTCCAGACTATTGAGGCACCTCAATATTTCATTCAACAGTTTTGTGTGTTCCTTGTTGTTCTCATGTCTGGCGTCCTCCCTTTCCAAGCTCACTTTTCCAATCAACATATTTTTTTTCCATGCCATCTCCACTATTTTGTGGTAGAGGGTTTCCTTGGGCTGCATGGCTCCTGGTTCAGTTACCCAGTCCGCTTCCTGAGTCAAAGCATCCCATGTTTTTCCCTTGCGCTTTTCTTTGATTTCCTTTTCCAACTGGGTAATTGTCGCCTTTCCTTTTGGTGCAACCAAAGTATGAAAGGTGTCCTCAACGTATTTTTCCACCTTCTCCATCCTTGAAACTCATCAAGGATTGTTTGAAGTTACCTTCCCCAGGGGGTTTCTTTTGTTGTGCATTCACTTCATTCACACCATCCTGTCTGGCATATGGCAGCTCCTCTGCTGAATTATCAACCTGTTCTGGTCTACACATGGGTTCCTCCTGTCCCTACCCTTGTGTCTTTTGGTAGCTCCTGCATTTGCATTCTTTTGTTTGCATCTATTCTTGTTGTTTCTTCTCTTATTGAACTTTCCCCGTTATGGGCTCGTCCTTCCAATCATGGTCTGCTCGTAGAGGTGAACCTTCATGTCCTTTTTCCCCATCACGGTACGTATGATCATGATGAATCGACCATTATTCCTTTATGGGCCCTTTCCCTTGCTCGCTTGATATCCTATTGGGAAACTCCCCATACCTAGTCCTTGGAGTGGTGGATCGATATTGGTCCTTGTCAATCCCTCTTTCCTAATGTCATTCACTACTTGTTGTTTGTCATCGATACTTTCCCATGGTCTTTCCTTGCAAATATTATTGTTGACATGACCTTGTTGCCATACCCTCACTTGTCGTATAATTTGATCCTGCATTGTGATTGGTAGTTAGGTGTTGGGTAGTCATATCATGCATGGGTCCTTTGTG
The DNA here is from genome assembly GCA_000966675.3 of Picea glauca. Lineage (NCBI taxonomy): Eukaryota > Viridiplantae > Streptophyta > Pinopsida > Pinales > Pinaceae > Picea > Picea glauca. The sequence goes on along the minus strand of JZKD02S1673663.1, from coordinate 560,991 downwards.
CCTTCTAATGGGCCTTTCGCTGCCCTCCTCGATGTAACCTTCCTTGCTTAAGCTTCTGTCATGATCTTTTGTCACTATTTGTGTGTATTTCGTTATGAATTGTCCTTTTGGGATGTTGATCCAAGTAGTATCTAGTTCTAGACCTTCCTTGCCAACCCCCTCATTGGCAATTCTGTCTGCCAGGCCATTTGTTGACCTACGTACCTAGTGCAACTCCACGGTGTTAATCGTTTGCAGATGCTCCTGGATTTTTTGTAGGGAGTGTGCCAAGCGCCAGTGTCTCTGAACCTTGTCCACTCTGGTGCCATTTTGGAGACTCTTCACCATGTTGATGATCGGGGTGGAGTTACCTTCCACGATAGTGTTGGTCATCCTTTCTTGGCTTAGAATTTCAAGACCGAGCTCTAGGTCTCCAAATTCCGTTGTGTTGTTGGTTGATTTTCCCAAACTCCCAGCATACAGCCAGGTTATGTTACCCCCACTATCTCTGATCACCCCTCCCATCCCTGTCATTCTTGGGTTTCCTTTTTCCACCCCGTTAAAATTTAACTTGAGGAACCCTGTTGAAGGAGGTGTCCAATTGCGCTCTCCTAATTGGAGTTGTGGTGACCTCCCTACCTGTGTGTTGTTGCACCTATCTTTCAGGTGAAAATATTCAAAGATTCAGGAGTCATGGCCTGTGAGTTGTGCTTTTTCACTCTGGCAATTGCGGCTCTGCATCGTTTCTCAGATTTGTGAGATTATTGCTTCCTTGAGTTTCCCTTCCGAAAGGCTTTCATTCCTGAAGATGCGTCAATTCATTTCTTTCCATATTGCCGATATGATCATCCCTGGCATGATATTCCAGTAGAGGTTTACCATTTCATTTTCGCTGTAACTCTCATTCCAGTTATTGATGGTTGTTCTGATGTTACCTCAGGTCCTATTGGACTGGCAGAAGATGCATGTCACCCAATCCCATATCTCTGTTGTGTAATTACATTCGTTGAGGAGGTGATTCATTATTTCTTCTTTATCTTGAAAGAGGTGGCATCGTGATGGGCCTATGAAACCCCTTTTCCTTAGTTTTTCCCAGGTTAGAATTCGGTTGTGAAGTACTAGCCATTTGAACATTTTGATTTTTGGCCACTGGGGGCTGCCCCAAATCTTTCCCCACTGTTGCACTAGATCTTCCTGGTCCTGGTCCGCAATGTAATTTTGAGCTTCTTTTAAGTTGAATTTCTCTCCATTTTTCCTGCCCCATCTTAGTTGGTCCTCTTCTTCTGATACTACAATTTTCCTTTTCCCTTATTCCTCCTCCACCTCATTCGTTATTGTTGCAATCCCATCTATGTTCTATGGATTGAGTTTGTCCTAGATTCTCCATCTGTCACGGTCATTTTCTTGTTTCCAGTAGTGATGGATTTTGATTTTGCCTTGCACGGTCATCTCTTGTTGGATTTCCTCCTTGTACGGATTTTCCATTATGGGTTCTTGTTGCCATGCGTCCTCCCAGAATTTGGTTGTTTTACCATTCCTCACTTCCCAGAAGTTGTGTTTCTGGATCCAGGTTTTGTTGTGCCATGCTAGATTCCAAATGGTTGATCCCTCCCTTGTGTCGATAAAATGAATTTGATCCTGGTTGTTGATGTTTGGGTGATGCAGGAGCATCGCCAACGTCAAGCGAGTGTGGGGCAAGCACCAACGCATTTTGACACATGATAAATTATTTGAAATGTTTTGAAGTTGGATGCACCAAACTTAAATGTAATAATTAAGAAAGAGTGTACTGGTAGATGGTAATTAGACCTTGAGCGTCCCACTCTCGTCTGAAGGACTAAGAGGCATTTATGCTAGTAAATGTAAGTAGGTAGCTTTGAATTCGTAGATTAGACAGTTTTAGGAGCCGGAGGGAAAACGGGTATAGACACCCTCAATTGGATCATTGTAACATTAGCAGCATGAGAAGAGAGCATAGGAATGTTGAAGCAGAGAGCTGTGTAGAAAAACCCATGTACATAAGTTCTGGATTAATACAAAGATTTTTAGTTCAGACTCATGGTGTTCAATTTCTTTTATGTGTTTGTACATGCTGATTGATATGTGCTTGTTTACTCTCTGTTATGCATTTGCTTTGATGCGTGAATGTTTGATTTCACATTTAATGTCTGAAATCTGAAGAGAGGGAGGGTAAGGAATGAGTTTCAATTGTTTCTCTGTCTGAGCAAGAGTTTTCTTGCAAGGAGTGTAGTGAAATTGTCCGCAAGGTGTGCGTTGATAGAATTCAGAGTTCGTCTCTGCAAGCTCAGGAGAGATAACACTGTTCTCATTCTCACAGGAGTGCAAGTTAATCACAGGATCCGTGCAAGGAGTGCGCAGGCCGAGGAAAGTCTCAGAGTTTGTAACTTGAGCAAAACTATTGAAAGACTGCTGTCGCGGGGAGCGTGCAGAGTCGAAGAGGTTCAAATACTTGGAAGTATTTGAAGAAGTGCCGCAAGGAGTGCACGCAGGAACTTTTCCCCAAAGGACTTGAGTATTTTTCAATCAAGCTCAGGAGGGATAGGATCTTCGAAGCTGTCGAAGAAAAGCTCAAGAGAGCTAGTGCTTTGAAGTATTGGAAGAAGGCGTAGCAACGTTGGTTTGCTGGTGGACCAGCTTTGTGAAGGAATATTTTCTCATTTCGAAGGAGTGTTAAGGAGGAATTGAACAGTCATAGTTCTTCGTGGAGAATTCACGAGGTTCCGAGAACCATCAAATCTTGCAGAGGAGCAGGGAATTTACGGTAAGCATTTTTTGAAGTGCGATCTCGGGAGAATCGGACTGTAGGATGTGAACCAATAAGGGTCGTTAGATCAGCCACGGAAATCTAATTTCAGGGTTTCGTGAGTTGAAGGGTTGAAACCTTTGCATCAAGACTCGCGAGGTCATGAGGTGCGAAGTCCAGAAATAATGAGAGAATCTAAGTCGTCCGATTGGAAGGACATGTGTCAAGAGATCCTCTCTATTGGGGATTCGGACATCGGGGTTCAGAGAAGGAAGTCCTTCGACTTCGTGAGTGGCGAAGTCACGAGAAAATCACAGCCATCCATTAGAGGAGGACAGGTGGCAGAGATCTAGGGGTCTCATGAACTAGGAGCTTCGCAGGGTGAGAGCCCAAGAGTTGGGTGCTCCATGTCGCGAAGTCGCGAAATCGTGAGGAGCGAGGATAGCCGTCGGATCCAGGTCACGGGAGGACCGTTGTATCAGAGTCTCACTATGCCTATCACGCATTCAGAGGTTTGAAGGTACAAAAGAACCTGACAACACATAGTGGACAGATGGCATACTTGTTGACACAGAGGTCAAACCTTTGTTGACCATTTCAGGGTTTTGTGAGTCGTAGAAACGAGAGCATAGCATTAGGACTCAAGAAGTCACGAAGTCTAAGAACTCCTAAAAGGTGGGAAGTTCCATCATGGGACCCACGTTGACGATGTGTCGGAATTTCACCATTTCGGCATATCGGCGAATAGGAAGTCGAGACTTCTGTCCCGAAAGTCTCAAAGTCGCGAGTTGCGATAAGAGGTAGCGAGAAGTTTGGGATCTCGGCATTTCAGGTGTCGGGATACAACAGAGGTAGTGCTTCGGGAAGAGAATATGCGAAGTGTCGAAGTTGGGAATAAGAGACATGTGGCAGAACCACACAGTGGGCCCGATAAATAGACCGGCAGACACACGTCACATATTGGAAGGAGTCAATAATTCGTTGACTTTTCGCGTCTCGGGGATTCGCGAGACAAGAGCACAAGAGTTCAACCTTTGAACTCACGAAGTGTCAAGTAGCGAGAGGAGCTTGTGTGAATCTTAGCCGGTGGTCACGCATAGAGGGCGATGATGAAATAAGAGCTATACCCATTTCGCAATCTCTGGTATCGCGAGATTGGAGAGGAAGAGTCGAGAGTCACGACTCGTGAACTCGCGAGATTGCGAGTTGCGAAAAGGACCTATGGATCGATTGAAATTGAGATTCCAGCGAGGAATCGAAAGAGCCGATCCGGCTCAAAGGGAATAAAGAACAATCCTATGAGTGGATCTCGGTCCGAGGGTCGATAGGTCAGCGTCAGTTTTTGGTATCAGAGCACATAAAGATTTCTTTGCTTTCTGTAGCAGGGAAAAGGAAGATTCACCATGGCACCGAGAAGAAGAGACAGACAAACACCTGATCCACCAAAGGAAAGGGAAACGCCAAGAGGAAGGGGTAGGTAGGTGCCAAATCCAGCCATGGAAAGAGAGATGTGTGACATACGCGCCAGACTTGAGGACATGGAGGCAGCACAGAGGCGCACAACCGGTGTTGGAAATGTCAGTGATTCCGAAAGTGAAAATGAAGTTGGACATGAAGGAGAAGAAGTCAGAGCAGAAGATGCAGCAAATGAACACCTGATTAGGATTTTTGCAAGAATGGGTGCTAAGGAAAAAATGGATATTCCAGTATATGAAGGAAACATGGATGTTGAAGAGCTTCTAGACTGGATTAGAGCTCTAGACACATATTTTGACTATGAAGATGTCGAGGAAGACAAGAAGGTCAAACATGTTGTCACAATATTGAAAGGACATGCAACATTGTGGTGGGATGAGCTACAAGCTGACAGACGCTGCAAAGGCAAGCAGAAAATCAAAAGTTGGGATAGGATGATCGCAAAGATGAAGGCGAAATTCATTCCCGGGGATTACCAAATTACTTTATTTCAAAGGATGCAGAATTTGAGACAGAAACTAATGACAGTAAAGGAGTACACTAAAGAATTCTACAGGAAGAACATCAGGGCAGGTCATCGCAAAAGTGATGATGAAAAAGTTGCTAGGTACATGAATGGTCTACGATACGACATTCAGGATGAGATGAGCATGATGACCATCTGAACGGTGGAAGATGCTTATCAGATGACTCTAAAAGATGAAGAGAAGTTGAGCCGAAAACAAGGTCAAAGAGGTCGAGGCAGAAGTCAGCCCAGAGGCAAATCAGTTGCCCAGGATAGAAATCAGAAACCCAAGGAAGAGTGGAAGAAACCTCAGACTCAAACTGAGAGAGGTGGAAGTTCACAGAGAGGGTAGCATACCGAATAGAGAGGTCAGTATGTTGATGGAAACATTTTTCCTCGTACCATAGGTAGAGGAAGAGGAAGAGATGGAGTGGTGAAATGCTTCACATGTGGAAAGAATGGACACAAATCTTATGAGTGTCCAGACAAAAACAAAGAAGGTGGTGAAACTCACATTTCCGAAGCACAGAGGCAGAATGTTGAGGCAGAGGATGCTAAAGGTGGAAGATCATTGATGATGCAAAAAGTTCTCTTAACACCAGAGAAGGAGGTGGAGAGTTCAGTGCAAAGAAACAGACTTTTTCAGACCACTTGCAAGACCAAGGACAGGGTATGCAAAGTCATTGTGGACAGTGGTAGCACAGACAATCTCGTTTCTACAGAGATGGTAGAAAAGTTGGAGTTGGAGACTATTGAACACCCAAGTCCATACAGAGTTTCATGGCTACAAAAAGGACATCAGGTAAATGTCACTAAACAATGTTTAGTTGAATTTAAAATAGGAGGGTATAAAGATGAAATACTCTATGATTTTATTCCCATGGATGTTTGTCATCTATTGCTGGGTACACCATGGCAATATGACATGAATGTGATTCATGATGGGAGGAAGAACACATACACCCTAGAGAAGAATGGGAGAACTCACATGTTGCTTCCAATCAAAGATAAGGAGGTGAAACCTGAAGTAAGCAACACTGTACTTCTCATGAGTGGGAAGGAACTTCTTACAGAGGTTAAGAAGAAGGAGGAACCGCAATTCATTGTGGTCAAGAAGCCTAAAATTGTTTTAACCAGTACAAGGGTAGATGATTTACCGGAAGAAGATCAGAAACTGTTGGAAGAGTTTGTTGACATCGTAGTGGACGAACTACCTCGTACGTTGCCACCGATCAGAAGTGTGAGTCATCATATTGATCTCATACCTGGAGCTAGTTTACAAAACAAAGCAGCGTACAGATTGACGTCGCAGGAGATTGAAGAAGTCAAAAGACAGGTCCAGGATTTAATGGACAAAGGGTTGGTGAGAGAAAGCTTGAGTCCATGTGTTGTCCCGACAGTGCTCAGTCTGAAGAAAGATGGGGGTTGGAGGATGTGTACTGACTCGAGAGAAATCAACAAAATAACCATCAGGTACATATTTCCATTACCAAAGATGGATGATTTGATGGATTTCTTGAGTGGAGCAAAAAAAATTTCGAAGATTGATTTGAAAAGTGGATATCACCAGATTCATATGAGAGAAGGTGATGAATGGAAGACAGCCTTCAAGACTAACGAAGGATTGTATGAATGGCTTGTTATGTCATTTGGCTTAACGAACACGCCAAGTACTTTCATGAGGTTGAGGAATGAAGTCCTGAAGGATTTCATCGAAAAATGTGTCATTGTGTATCTGGATGACATACTGATTTTCAGTAAAACAGAGGTAGAGCATCTGAAACATTTGGCTACAGTGATGAAGAGGCTTCAACAAGAGAAGTTGCTAATAAATATGAATAAATCCTCATTCATGAAGACAGAGCTCATTTATTTGGGGTTTGTTATTTCTGCCGATAAGTTGAGGATGGATCTAGATAAGGTGGAGGTAATTAAGAATTGGCCATCACCGAAGAGTATATTTGAGGTGAGAAGTTTTCATGGATTGGCTAGTTTTTACCAGAAGTTCATCAGGAATTTCAGTGGAATTAGTGCACCAATGATGGACACAGTGAAGAAGAGACACAAGTCTTTTCACTGGACAAAAGAGGCGGAGAAAAGCTTCAATTTGTTGAAAAAGAAAATCACGGAACAACCAATTTTGGTGTTGTCGGATTTCAAAAAGACATTTCAGGTAAAATGTGATGCAAGTGGATTTGTAATAGGGGCAGTCTTGAGCCAAGAAGACAGGCCAATATCATACTTTAGCAAGAAGTTGAATGAAGTGAAAGTGAAATACTCCACTTATGACAAGGAGTTCTATGCTATTATCCAGGCATTGAAGAAATGGAGGCATTACTTAATCCCGAAGGAGTTTGTCTTATACAGTGACAATCATGCTTTGCAATTCGTGACTCAATAGGAGAAGTTGAATCAAAGACATGTTAAATGGGTTGAATACATGTAGAACTTTACTTTTGTAACTAAGCATATTTCTGGAACTGCTAACAAAGTTGTTGATGCTTTGAGCAGGAAATGTTTGTTGTTGCAAAAGTTCAGAGTCAAAACACTGAGTTTTGATGATCTCAGGGACATGTACAGAGATGATCTAGATTTTAAAGAGGTATATGAAGCAGCTGAGAATCCAATTCTCAGGGACAGAAGTCAATGGATAGAATACATGATCCAGGAAGGATTATTGTTTAAGGGTAATCAACTTTGTATTCCAAAATGCTCCATGTGGGAGAATTTGTTGAAGGAGAAACATAGTGGAGGATTGGACGGGCATTTCAGTCATGAAAAGACATTATCAAAGTTAAATGAGTCATATTTTTGACCAAGAATGAGAGCATACGTCACAATATTTGTGGAAAGATGCAGAATTTGTTAGCATTCAAAAGGGAAGAGGCAGAATGCAGGCTTTTATCAACCGTTACCCATACCTAACAGGCCATGGGATGTAGTAAGCATGGACTTCATATTGGGGCTGACGAGAACACAAAGAGGGTTTGACTCAATCTTTGTAGTGGTAGACAGATTTTATAACATGGCACACTTCATACCGTATCAGAAAACTAGTGACGCAACTCACATTGCGAATCTGTTTTTCAAAGAAGTCATTCAACTTCACGGCTTACCAAGGAGCATAGTTTTAGATCGAGACACTAAGTTCGTGGGACACTTCTGGAGAACCTTATGGAAAACGCTAGGAACGAAATTGTCATTCATTTCATCTTATCGTCCTCAGACGGATGGACAAACAGAAGTTGTGAACAAAAGTTTGGGAGACTTGCTGAGGAGCTTGGTGATAGAACACCACAGTCAGTGGGACAATATTCTACCACAGGCGGAATTTGCTTATAATGATTCAATCAACAGAAGCACAGGGAAAAGTCCATTCCAGATTGTTTATGGGATACAACCAAGAGGAGTTTTAGAATTGAGATATTCATAACAGAATGTAACTAGGAGTGCTAGTGCAGAGGATTTCGCAGAAGCGATGAAGGAACTTCACAGCTAGGTGAAGGAGCGATTGAAAAACTTGAGCCAAGAGTATAAGTGCAGAGTAGATCAACACAGGAGACAACTTCAATTTGAGGTTGGTGATTTGATTCTAGCACATCTAAGAAAAGAAAGGTTTCTTAAGGGGACATATAACAAACTAAAGATGAAGAAGATCGAACCATGTAAGGTCTTGAAGAAATTTGGGGCAAATGCTTATGAGATTGAATTACCTGATGGGATCGAAATTTATCCGATATTCAATGTCTCAGATTTCTACCCATACAAAGTTGAGGAAGTGGGAACAAGTGATGAACAAGTAGAGGTTCAGTGGAAAAAACAGATGCCAGTTGCATACAAGCCACAGATGGAAAGCATACTGGACAAAAGAGTTAGTAAGAGGACTAGAAGAAGGGAATATTTTGAATACTTGGTCAAGTGGAAGGGACATCCAGTTGAAGATGCTAGCTGGGAAAATGAAGAAGAGATCCAAAAGCATGGATAGACTATGCGAGAGCTCATGGACAGGAGCCCATGAAAATTTTCAAGCGAGGGAGTATGATGCAGGAGCATCGCCAACGTCAAGTGAGCGTGGGGCAAGCACAAATGCATTTTGGCACATGATAAATTATTTGAAATGTTTTGAAGTTGGATGCGACAAAATTAAATGTAATAATTAAGAAAGAGCGTACTGGTAGATGGTAATCAGACCTTGAGCGTCCCGCTCTCATCTGAAGGACTAAGAGGCATTTATGCTAGTAAATGTAAGTAGGTAGCTTTGAATTCTAAGATTAGATAGTTTTAGGAGCCGGAGGGAAAATGGGTATAGACACCCTCACTTGGATCATTGTAACATTAGTAGCATGAGAAGAGAGCATAGGAGAGCTAAAGCAGAGAGCTATGTAGAAAAACCCATGTACAGAAGTTCTGGATTAATACAAAGATTTTTAGTTCAGACTCATGGTGTTCAATTTATTTTATGTGTTTTTACATGTTGATTGATATGTGCTTGTTTACTCTCTGTTATGCATTTTCTTTGATGCGTGAATGTTTGATTTCACATTTAATGTCTGAAATCTAAAGAGAGGGAGAGTAAGGAATGAGTTTCAATTGTTTCTCTGTCTGAGCAAGAGTTTTCCTGCAAGGAGTGCAGTGAAATTGTCCACAAGGTGTGCATTGACAGAAGTCAGAGTTCGTCTCTGTAAGCTCAGGAGAGATAACACTGTTCTCATTCTCGCAAGAGTGCAAGTTAAGCACAGGAGCCATGCAAGGAGTGCGCAGGCCGAGGAAAATCTCATAGTTTGTAACCTGAGCGAAACTGTTGAAAGACTGTTGTCGCAGGGAGTGCATAGAGTCGAAGAGGTTCAAATAGTTGGAAGTGTTTAAAGAAGTGTCGCAAGGAGTGTGCGCAGGAAATTTTCCCCAAAGGACTTAAGTATTTTTCAATCAAGCTCAGGAGGGATAGGATCTTCGAAGCTGTCGAAGAAAAGCTCAAGAGAGCTAGTGCTTTGAAGTATTGGAAAAATGCGCAGCAACGTTGGTTTGCTGGTGGACCAGCTTCGTGAAGGCTTATTTTCTCATTTCACAGGAGTGTTAAGGAGGAATTAAATGGTCGGAGTTCTCCGTGGAGAATTCACGAGGTTTCGAGAAACGTCAGATATTGCAGAGGAGCAATGAAGTTACGATAAGCATTTTTCGAAATGAAATCTCAGGAGAATCAGACCGTAGGATCTAAACCAATAAGGGTTGTTAGATCAGCCACATAAATCTCATTTCGTGGTTTCATGAGTTGAAGGGTAGAAACCTTTGCATCAAGAATCACGAGGTCAAGAGGTGCAAAGTCTGTAAATAGCAAGAGAATCTGATACATCCGATTGGAAGGACACGTGTCACGAGATCCTCTCTATCGGGGATTCAGACATCGGGGTTCAGAGAAGGAAGTCCTTCAACTTCGTGAGTGGAGAAGTCACGAGAAAATCACAGCCGTCCATCGGAGGAGGACAGGTTGCATAGATCTACGGGTCTCGTGAACTCGGAGGTTCGTAGGGTGAGAGCCTGGTGCTCCAAGTCACGAAGTCGTGAAATCGTGAGGAGAGAGGATAGCCATCAGATCTAGGTCATGGGAGGACCGTTGGATCAGAGTCTCACCACGCCTATTGTGCATTCATAGGTTTGAAGGTGCAGAAGAACCTGACAGCACATAGTGGACAGGTGGCATACTTGTCGACACAGAGGTCAAACCTTTGTTGACCATTTCGGGGTTTCGTGAGTCGGAGAACCGAGAGAATAGCATTAGGACTCACAAAGTCGTGAAGTCCGAGAACTCCTAAAAGGCGGGAAGTTCCATTGTGGGACCCGCGTTGACGATGTGTCGAAATTTCACCATTTCGGCATATCGGCAGATAGGAAGTCAAGACTTCTATCCCAAAAGTCCCGAAGTCACGAGTTGCGATAAGAGGTAGTGAGGAGTTCGGGATCTTGGCATTTCAAGTGTCGGGATACAATAGAGGTAGCGCTTCGGGATGTGAAGATGCGAAGTGTCGAAGTTGGGCATAAGAGACACGTGGCAGAACCACACAGTGGGCCCGGGAAATAGACCGACGGACACACGTCACATATTGGAAGGAGTCAATACTCCACTGACTTTTCGCGTCTCGGGGATTTGCGAGACAAGAGCACAAGAGTTCAACCTTTGAACTCACGAAGTGCCGAGTAGCAAGAGGAGCTTGTGTGAAGCTTAGCCAGTGGTCATGCATAGAGGGTGCTGACGAAAGAAGAGATATACCCATTTCATGATCTCAGGTATCGTGAGATTGGAGAGGAAGAGTTGGGAGTCACGACTCGCGAACTCACAAGATTGCGAGCTGTGAAAAGGACCTGTGGATCGATTGAAATTGAGATTCCAGCGAGAAATCGAAAGAGCCGATTTGGCTCAAAGGGGATAAAGAACGATCCTGTGAGAGGATCTCGGTCCAAGGGTTGATAGGTCTATGTCATTGGGGCATACTTGGCCTTCCATAGGGTTTCCCATGGTGTTATCTTTTCTTTGACCCATATCCACCAGAGTTTCACTCTGTAGGTTTCGATGGTTACTTGTGGGTCTCGTAACCCCGGGCCTCCTTTGCATTTTGGTTTGCAAAACTTCTCCCATGCCACAAGGGCCCATTTTTTCTTTCTTTCTTATCCTTGCCATAGGAATTCCCTTTGGATGGATGTTATTTTTTGGAGTATTCCTTTGGGAGTGGGAAACACTGACATCATATAGGTCGGAATTGCTTGAAGAACCACTTTGGTCAGGATAAGTCTCCCAGCTAGGTTGAGGGATATGTAAGCCCAGCTTTTCACCTTCTTCTATAACTTGTTGATCAATCCTTCCCATGTTTCCATTTTTCATGCTCTGTCCATTAGGGGGATTCCCAAGTATTTTGTTGGGAGAATTTGGTGTTCAAACCCCAAAATATTTGCCAAGTTTCTTTGAATTGTTGGGTTGGTATTGAAGAAATATGTCATGGATTTGGAGTGATTGATCTCCACTCCCAAGGCTTCCCCAAAATCTTCTAAGATTATTTTATAGGATTTCTCTTCCTTTATCATGGGTGTGCCATGGATTAAGGTTTGATCAACGAACTGTTGGTGCGTGGAGGTAGGGAAGTTTTTGAAAGGTTTGATGCCTGTTATTTCTCCTGTTGCAGTTATGCTTTTTATGCTTCTACTGAGTCCTTCCATCATCATATTGAATAGGAAAGGTGATAGCGGGTCTCCTTGTATGATGCCTCTTGAAGGCCAGAAGGGGTTGGATGGGGCTCCATTGATTAAAAGAGAGTAACTTGTTGTTGAAACTAGGCCGAGAATCCAGTTGATCCAGTGTTGCACAAAGCCAAAAGATTCCAAAGTATTAACCATATAGTGCGAGTTAATTTTGTCATTATCCTTTGCTAGGTCAAGCTGGATTATCATCCCCCCTCTCCTTTAGGTTTTCAGTGTGTGTATCAGCTCATGGGCATGGATGACGTTGTCCAAAATTTGTCTCCCTTCTACAAAACCCGCCTATTCCTAGGAAATCGATGTGGGTAGGAAGGTTTCAGTCTATTGGATATGACTTTGGAGATTATCTTGTAAACCACATTGCATAAAGCTATGGGTCTGTAGTAGTCTAGGGTCCTGGATTCATTTTCTTTGGGGATTAGAGTAATCATTGTGGCATTTAGTTCTTTTAAAATGGAGGTCGAGCGTCTAGAGTCTTCCACCACCCCATAAATGTCATGTTTTACCACTTCCCAGTAGGATTTGAATAATTCTACTCTGAAACAATATGAACCTAGGGCCTTTCCATTAGGCCTCTCCTAGACCACTTGGTCAATTTCCTCCTTAGCGATGGGTTTGTTTAGGTTGATATTTTGCTCCTCGGTAACTAGCCTGGGGATGTGCTGAGTTATCATTTGTATGGCCTCTATTCGGTCTTGGTTGGGTTCCTGGGCTATCCCATGGAAGTGGTTTACCAATATATTTTCAATCTCCTTGTGGGACTCTCTCTCGATCCCATCTTGATCCCGAAGTTTTAAGATTTTGTTGTGGGTTCTTCTAGAAATGGTTGTTCTATGAAAAAACCTTGTATTCTACTCTCCTTCCTTTAGCCACCTGATTCTAGACTTTTGGTTCCATAGAGTCTCTTCCTGCTGGCATATTGCTTCCCACTTCTGGGTCAGTTGGATCTCTTCCTTTTTTCGATCCTCTGTATATCCCACATATATGCATATTTCCTGGAGTTTCCTCATTCTGTCTTCAATAATTCTTTTTTCTTGGTTTATGTTTCCAATGATTTCCTGGTTCCACTCCTTGAGTATATGTTTGATGTACCTAATTTTCTTATAAAGTTTGAACATCCTTGTCCCTTGTGTTGTTCCTGAGTCTACACTTAAGGCTATAAAGTGTAGAGTCTAAGCATCTAAAAAGAGTGAAAGAAAAGGAAGGGGAAGAAACAACTTGGGGGGATGAAGCTATGGCTGATCTCTGAGTTGTCTGTGTCTAGCTTCCAAATATTCTTGAATGCTAATATCCCGCTCGATGGCGACCCATGGACGTTTGAGCCCTGTCCGGGTGGTGGCAGTCTTGAGTATGGTATCAAAAAAATTCAAAGTGATGCTGGTTTGATCCGATAGACCGGGTTTGATGTTGGGCTGTCTTATGATGGGTACAGTCATGGGGAGAACATAGCTTTAAAAGAAGGTGGATGCTTTAAAGTGATTACCTCAACTTTAGATTATACAGGGAAAATTCAGTGAAGCCAATCGAAGGGCTTAACAAAAACGAAGGTCGTTTTCTGTAACTGAGTTTAAAATCTTGAAACCGAGTGCGAAAACATAGAGCCGTCAACAATGTACGCCATCAATTTTAGAGGAATCCCATGTTGTGGCAGAAGAAGAAAAGACAGGAATACCTTGATGAAAGCATATAATGTAGAGATCTAAATAATTCACAGGTCTTATACCCGCTAGTAGCTGATATAGAGGAAAAACTGTAAATAACTAGATACCTAGAACCTGATCACCGCAGTAGAAGTTATACTAAATTACAGCTAAAACATTCATCAAAGACATATATGTAAAAAATGAAATGAAGCATGAAATACAGAGGAAAAACACAAAACTCAATCTTGACGAAATATGGAGTCTTTAATTCGCTTTGTATTAATCCTGGCTTAAAAGAACTTTCTCTATTACAATCTACCACTGGCCAAAAGCCTTTTCTATTACAATATTTTCTTTATTTAAACAAACTTCTGAACATCTAGAATTCCGATCGTTCTGGAAAAATGTCAGTTACAAATGGGAAATTGGAGCATTTCATCTTCTCATCTTTGTCTTCCCTCGTAAGGGTGGAGCACCTTCCTTTCTCTGCCCTTGTGGCTCTATAAATAGAACAAGTTGACATCTGTCATTATTTATCACTAGAAACTAGCCCCTTCGCCTTCTCGATGCAAATGACACACCTCTCCACCAACTGGGCTATCAACTTGGAAGGCTATGCTTGGTTGCTTGCTTCAAAGGTGTAACAACTCTTCACTAGTTGTGGCAACCTTTTCCCTACTTGTTGGTCTTCCGTGATGATAGAGCATAATTGTAAACTTGGCTGCACTAGCCATTTGTCCACTTGGGCCATATCGACCAATCTTATCTGGGATATCTCCACTTGCTCTTTCTCCACATTTTCTTTGATGTCCAGTAGGTGCTTAGATATATTGATTTTTCCCAGTGTCCCAGAACTGCTTTCCTTATCAAGGTATAGATAAATTTTACTTATCAAACAAAAAGTTTCCTCACAAGAATTCATCACTTCATTAACTCTCCCCTTGCTTTCTAATATATTCTTCTCCCAGGCCTTCAGCAAGATATTCCCTCTAGTTTGTTCTGCGATGGATAATTTGGAGTTGCTGACCATATCTATCTTCGTCGTAGCTATAAAAGCGTCTTGAAAAGAAACTCGACCTGCCCCGACTTATTTTTCCCTCAAGGCAATACTTTCTAACACTTGATATATTGTCTGAAAATGGTTCTGAATGGTTCCTACCTTTACAAGCAAGTCTTGTTGAGCCGTTAATACCTTCTATCGGCAGCTTGGGATCTGAAACTTTTTACGTCTAAAACTTGACTCTCGGCAACATCCAACTTGGATTGTAATTCTATAATTTGTTTCCCTTGCTGGCTTACCTGCATTTGGCTGATTTGCGCTGACTGGCACACCTGCTCAAGGTTGGATCTAAGTTTCTCGATCTCTTGCAGATCAACTATTCGGGCTTGCTTGAGGCTTTTGCTCACCTCATCCTTGGAATTTTCTTCAACAGTATCCACTTTAGCTTCCAATTTACTGATCAGGAGGTTATTTCATTTCAACTAGGCCTTCAAAGTCCCGACTGAGTACTGATTGGTTGTAGCATAAGCCCCTAGTGTCCCAGCTATCTCGTCTGTGAATTCTTTCTCTTTCACGACCTTCCCATCTGTCATGATTTTAATTTTTTTATCCATTATGCCCTCTTTATGATATAATTCTTGCCTCACCACGGCCTTCCTTTTTTTATCAAAGAAAAATCCGTTAGGAGGAAGCTCCTCTACATAAATGGGTGTCAGTTCTTCATTGAAAATTCACCCTGCATCGGGATTCCTCTTTGTGAACTGTAAGGGTGTGATAATAGCAATCGAACTATCGATTTCCTTGGATGGTTGTTTCAGGGTAACCTCTGTGACTGACTTGTTTGACGTGAGTGACAGTGAGTCACCCGATCCTTGTGAGGGTATCTCTGCTTGGCCTTGGGCCTGCTTTCCTGGCATACCCTTTTTAGGGTTTCCTTCTTGTTTGTGGGGGACTTTAGCTCCTTGCCCTGAGGTTATAGCCTCCCTTGTTTTCCCTTGGTTATTCTCCCTGTTAGGACTTGAGTTCTTTGCACCTTTGACTTCCATCTTATTTGTAACTGGAAGCTTTGGGACTTCACCCTGTAAAATCTGGGGGAGACAACTTCGTCGGTGCTCCTGGAATTTCAAAAAATTGGCCATATCTTCAGGTGCCAAGGCTTGAATTCAACTTAGGACTTCAGAGAAGGACCTCGTGCCCTGGAATATCTCATCATGAGGGGAATCCTCATGTTCATATCTCGTCAGGCCACAACTCGCCAGGTGATTGCTCACAACCCTACTAGGATCGTGTTTCTTGAACTCAATATCCACTAGCTTCATTTATTCTAAATTCGTAGCCTCGGCTTTGGCGTGGCAAAAATCTAACAAGGAATATGCACCAATATGAATAGGGAAGGGAGGCCATACCTTTTTTGATACTCCTTTGAGCTCTTTGTTGATTTCGCTGAGCGCAGTCTGTCTCGTGATCTCGTGACACAATATCTTATCTAGCAAGAATAGTGGTAGAGCATATGGAGGAACAGACATGTTGAAAACCCTGATATATGAAAATTCTGCCTCTAGATACCAATATTCCATGCTACTTAGGTTGGTCGCAACGCTATCTGAAATCCTGGGAGGCGGCTGGCCAAATATGGCGACATGCAATGGCACCGTTACCCAGTTGAAGATCTCATAGATGAATTCTTTGGCCTTATCCTCCCAAAGCTTCGAGTGGTAGAAATGAATAGGCTTTGTATTAGATGGAGCCTAGCTCCAGTTCATTAGTGGGAAGGGTTTCATGAAGCAGATGGCATCCATGATGTAAGCAGACATAAAGAACAAAATTTCTTTCTTACTCACCCTCTATGCTCGATGTTGGGTAATTCGACTGGTCAGACTGTCGGACAACAGTTTGGCCCAGTCGAAGGAAAAACCCTCAGTGACTGTATGAATGAGTGGCACCCATGGGAGGAAAAAATGGGTAGTGTCTTCCTTCCCATACAACCTGTAGGTCATCATCACTATGTATTTGAACTGTGGCTCCAAGGAAGAGATTGAATAGATCCCGTTAGTGTCAGCTTTGAATTTCGCGGGGTGTGAGACCCAATCTTTGATCAGATCGGATAAACATTTTGCATACTTCTCGCACTCCTTCTTCTTGAAATCTTCTAGAAAGTTGACATTGTGAGTAAGGTTCGGTGTGGGTGACAATTTATACACTGCCCGCAAATGTTCTGGCCTGAAAGTACCAATCGTCACCTTCTGTTCGCTGATAATCGTCATAGTCAGGATGTCCACATGATCCAACGCCCACCTGATCATATCACAATAGGGAAGAAGTTGGGGCCTCTCCACTATTTTTTGCATCTCTGCTTGAGCGACGATTTTGTATTTGGTTGATAAATCATCCTTCTTGTTGTCGCTAGAATCATCCGAACAGTTTATCGACTCGGATTGTAGAATGTTGGAAACGCATGACCATGTCTTGATAGAATTAATACTTCGGGGAGAGGTATCGGAAACAACATCTGAACCCTGACCTGAACTCTTAGCAGCTGACTTGGGCATTTTTCATGGAGCCATGATAGAGAAACCTGCAACTGGACCACCTGTCAAAAAAATTGAAAATCACAAACAACGATTATCTTGGTAAAATGGCTCTGCGCACAAATAGAAATGAGAACTGAAATAATGAAGGAACAACTCTCTATCTTGGTCATTTAAACCCCTGGTGTCCTTGCCAACGGAATAGTCAAATTGCTTAATAGAAAGATTTAGAAGTAAAAACGAGATCCTACTATCTGTCACCTCACTGCAATTCAAATAAATGCCATAAATGTTTGACGAGTCGTAACACGAAAAGACGCAAAAACATTTAAAACTTACTCTGTAGATGGTGTGTGTTAAAGGTTGTTTAATGCATTGATTAATCCAGTTTAGTTCCTTTAATTAAGTGTGTTTTAGTGTTTAATCCCCTTTTTTTGGCATTTGTCGTATCGAAAGATTTCACTCCTAGCCTTTGAGCCCCCAAAACCCAAAATCACGTTAGTTGATTACTCGTGATCTGACTTAAGCTCCTAATTAACCCATGCTTAATTAATGAATATCGTGACTTTGCGACTCGGAGCTACGAAGGTACTACTTTTTGGGAGAGCGATCACCGAGTCGCGAAATCATGATAGTTCTTAACTAAGGTTTAAAGTAAGTTACTCCTGACACTAACCTGGGTAAACTTTAAAACTGTTATCGCCACTTCATGTGTCAGGATACTAAGGATAGTGAGTAGTGTCGTGAAATAAGAAAAATCCTGAAGCTATCTTTTTGGGCTTAAATATAACATCTCACTTATATAGAAGAAGGCAACTCCAACATAGGCTCCAACTAGGGATCTTGCCTCCTCGCAGGACGAGAAGAACAGTAGACCGAGTTCCTATATGGGTAAATGGAGTCATCAGTTTGCTTCTGAGAAACTAGTTGGGAAAGAGGATACAGAGAGAACCTTGAGGTTTCAAACTTGATTTTGGAAAGATTTCAAACCTGGAATGCTTTCTAAGCTCAGTTGTAGTCCACGGTAACTTTCCCTTCCTCGACACTAAAATCGGGTCTTCTCAAGACGGTCCAAACAAATCTTAGGAATTTCAACGGGTCCTGTGGGTTTTGGCTTGCATCAAAATGAAGTAAAATCCATGCTTTTAATCAGGGAGACCTGCAATAAACCTGAGATGTAGATCCAGTTTTGAGAAAGCTAATTACTATAGCATAGTATGATTTATGTATGACAGCCTTATAGATATATTAGACATTGCTTCACTGCCAACGAGCCTATTCAGTACCCCAGTGAAGTTATCCGGTCCCCTTTATTGAATTTCCTTTCACCACTTCAAAGGGTAATTATGCATTTAAATGCTGAGATGAGGGAAATCATTTTATGAACTTCCTTTCATCATCTCTTTGGACTAGATGGGGGCAATCAATTATGAATTTCCTTTCACCATCTATCTTATATTTTATTTTTGGAAAATGAAGTGGGGGCAATCAATTTGTATAAATAACACCAGGGGTGATATCTATGTGAAATTTGTAACAGAGGCCTGTCAAATTTCTTTGATTTCTCTGGACCAACTTTTTCTTAACCTTCACAATGCCCTAGTCCATAGGAAAAAGGGGGGAAGTCATTTCCAGGGGTCTTCTTTTGAGCAAGCCTTAACCATTTGAAAACTATTAAAAGAATTAAGAGAGTTAGAATCCACCTATGCATGGCCTTGTTCAGCAGGGGACCGAGAAGCTATGAATAGTATGGGCAGGTGTCATAGTTTAAGGAGAAAGGACCAAGGGTGAAAAAGGGAAAGAGAGAAGGCTATGGGCCCCAAAAAACCGGATGTTATCATGCAATCCTGACTCAGGTGAATACATCATACTTGTGAGACCACTATTGCGTTTAATTGATATTCATTTGAAAACCCAGATACTTCAGAAATTCATCCCTTTTCCTTACCACTTCATTTTCTTCTTGAAAAAATATTCTTTGTCACCTATTTCGGGTGGGTCAATTTCCAGATACCTGACCGTCCCTTTCTCCTTTCCTAGTTTGGGCTGTAATTCGGAGGCCTATATGAAACAACACGAAGAGTATCAGGTCTTTAGGATTTATGGGATTCTGGGTGTCAAAAATTATGTCTCTACTTCTAGGAAATCAATGGCCTGTTTTATTTGAGATAAAAGTGAACTTACCAAAAAGTTTATAAAAAGGAAAAAGGGAAACACAAAACGATATATAAAATGGATATTTGGAACTCATGTATTGCATATAGTGCTTTAAATAATGCCCGTTGATAGGGGTGCTGAGAGTTTTACCGTCCAAATTCTCTAACAGAAATGAATTCTTCCCTTCAGAAGTTGAGACTTTGAACGGTCCATACCAGATATGATAAAATTTACCATGTTTTGTCGAATCTTCCCTCCTAGCATCCCATTTCAAAACCAAATCATCGGGGAGGAAATCCCTGTTTTTGGCTTTATGATCAAACAATGCTTTCATGTTGTCCTGGTATTTATGCATCCTTGCGTCCACCTCGGTCCTATGTTGTTGGACCTCAATCAACTGATTTATTCTTCTTTTGACATGGTTTGGCTCTTCTTTCTCTTGTTGCTAGAGCTTCATTACTGGGAGGGCCAGATTTATAGGTAATACTGCATCAGTCCCGTATACCATTTGGAAAGGGGAGATACCAATGGATTTCTTCATACCTATCTGATTTTCCCACAAAGCGTACCTTAAGTGTACATGCCAAGATCTTTTTTTTTTTCTCAACACCTTCTTAATTATGGTAATTAAAATTTTATTTGATGATTCGGATAACCCATTACCTTGAGGGTAATATGTTGTGGAGTGGCCCAATATCATGTTATTTTTTGGGAAAAGCTAACCATTGCCATAGACTTGAATTCCTGGGCATTATCCATTACTATCTTTTGGGGACAACCAAATCTGGACAATATGCTCTCTTCCAGGAAATCTATCACCATCGAGTCGGTCGCCTTCCTAGTCGAAATAGCCTCCACCCATTTGGTGAAATAATCTGTGGCAGTGGGGATGCATTTGTGTTTAGTGTTGGAATATGGGTTGATTTCGCCTATAAAATCTAACCCCCATTGTTGAAAAGGGGCTTCAGTTTTGACAGGAAACAGAGGTAACGTTAGGAGTTTTTGTTTTCCAGCAAACAACTGGCAAGGGTTATAGGCTTTGACTTTAACGTTGGCATCTGAGAAAATTTTGGGCCAATAATATCCTGCTCTCAGGATTTTATAAGTAGTTTCCCTCCAGGCGTGATGCCCTCTACACACTCCTTCATGGAATTCATTTATGACCCCCTCTGTTTCTGATTCTACCAAACAAACCAGTAGGAAGCCTAAGGGGTCCTTTCAGTACATTTGACTTTTGGATATACAGTACTTCACCACATGCAGTTTCAGTGTCCTGGCTTTGGCTGGAGGCAAATCGTTAGGGAATTTCAGGGTTAGTAATTAGGACACTATATCTTTATACCAATCTGAAAGGGAAAACTTCTCTTCAATTTTGGAGATAGCTATTTGGTCGCTAGGATCATTTATGTCCCCATGTCCTTCGTATCCTTGCAGGTTATTTATTCCAAGTGCTATGAAATTTGATTCTGCCAAGAGCTTAGCCATACCTTGTCCCTTCACTAGTTTCGTCGGTTTTACCTCTAGGTCAAACTCTTGAATTTTAGTGAGCCACTGACCCCTTTTTCCATCACTGTTAGGTTGACCCAATATATCCTTCATGGAACTGGTAGGAACGTATGTGATTACCTTGGAGTGAATCACGTAAGTTCTAAAAGCCTTCAAAGCCTTAACTATATCATATGCATGTTTCTCTATTATATCGTATCTCAGTTCAACATCTCTAAGAATTTTACTAAAAAGGGATATTGGTTGCTCGAAACCCTCTTCATTCTTCTGGAGAAGTACTATCGGCACTGTGTGTTCGGAGGCGAACGAGAAAATCAGGAAATCCTTTAGGCAATCAGGTCTTCCCAGTACAGGAGCTTCGCTGATAACTTTCTTGATGCATGCAAACGACGCTTTAGCCTCTGTCATCCATTTCACTTCGTTGTTCTTCTTTAGCATACCTGTGATTGATTTCACGATATCAGCAAAGTTTGGGATAATCTTCTCAAAAAGTTTATTTTTCCTAAAAATGACTGAATCTCCTTTATATTTCTAGGAATATTTATGGTGTCTATAGCTTCCACCCTTTTAGGGTCAATTATAATTATGTCCCAAGACACAATGTGGCCCAAGAGTTTACCTTCTTTCAGCGCGAAGTGGGACTTCTTGGGGTTTAAAGACAAACCGAATTTTCGACATTTTTCAAACGTTTTCTTTAGGTGTAATAGATGGTCTTCGTCGGATTTAGAGAAGACAGTGAGGTCATCGAGGTAGATAACCATGAATTTATCTCTTTCACCGATGAAGGCGATATCCATAGTGTGCTGGAAGGTAGCACCTGCGTTCATGAGACCAAAATGCATTTTGTCATACATGAACGTGCCCCAAGGGGTGGTGAAAGCTGTTTTTTCTTTATCATGCCCGTTGAGAGCAATTTGATTGTAACCAAAAAACCCATCGATCATTGAGATCCTGTTTGCGTCGAATACTTTTTCCAAAACGTGATCCATTTTGGGCAGAGGATAGTTACCTTTGAGAGAGGAATTGTTTAGATTTCTAAAGTCGATGCACAGTCTGATCTCCCTTCTTTTCTTCCTAACCTAGACTAATTTTTCCACCTAGTCAGAGTACCTGAGAGGTACAATTATTTTTGCGTCTAACAACTTTTTCATTTCTCTTTCGACCATAGGCAGTAAAATGGGGTTGATTTGTCTGAGATTCTATCTAAAGGGTTTAACACCATGTTTCAAAGGTATCGTGTGCTCGATCACAGAGGTATCATAGGTTCTGAGATCATCGTAAGACCACACAAAGACATCTTTATACCTCACGAGTAAGTCCTTATACTTGATTTTTATCTCAGGAGGAAGGTACTTTGATAACTTCACTATTCTAGGCTCTTTGGTGGTGCCCACATCACAGTCTTCGATCTCCTCCTGTTGGGGCTGCAAGGTGGACTTCAGAGGCATGTCGTTTTGATCAAACAACCTTTCCAGAGGTATCATGCCCTTAGAGATCTGATTACTCTTTAACACTAGCAGGCGATGATTTGCATTTTTTTCTTGGAACTCCTTAGGCTCCTCCCCTTCCTGCATAATCCAGGTATGATTGTTTTGGTTTTCCTGGTCAATGTGGGTTTCATGAGAAATCCCCCACCATTTTTAGGAACTTTCCAATCTATTCATCATCTTCGAAGACCTGCCAGTGTTGTATGTTGTTTGGTATGGATGGTTTGTGCCTTACCTCTATGTGGTATTTTAATTTGAAAGCAGTAGGGGGTGCGAAATTCGAAGCTTCTTTGGCCAGTGAATCAACTTGTTGGTTTTCGGCTCGTGGGATGAAATGAACCTTTACAGATGAAAATAAAGTTTCCATTAGATCCCAGGTGCAATTTCTGTAGGACCTTAGTCTTGGGTGCTTGCCCTAATATTGTCGATTTACCTGCTTCACAATTAGTTTATCATCTCCATAGACCTCTAAGTTCCTTATGTTCATCTTCTTGGCAGCTTCCAGACCCAGGACCAGAGCTTCATATTCGCAAATGTTGTTTGTGCAGTCTATGTCCCACTGTAGCCTATAAGAGAAGGGAATGACAAATTCATTTTCAGGTGCTACGAAAAACACTCCCGCACCTGCTCCTTCACACAACGAAGCACCATCAAATAACATTTTCCAAATTCCAATGTTGTACACATTTTTAGCTGTTTTTTCGGTTTTGATTTCATCGATGTCACATTTTTCTGTACAATTATCTTTAGTATTGTCGAAGGGTAGAATACAATTTCCCAGGTCTTGATCGGCGATGTAAACAGGGTAATTCTTAGGATTCTATGGATCACTTACCATATATGCCAAATGTGTTTCCATGTATCTGTGAACTGTCCACCAAAAACAGGGACTATGGCATAGGTCATATCCAGCTGAAGGGATCCCCCGAGCTTGGCTCCCCAAGATCTAGATAATAGTAAACCATACTTTGGGGGTATATCGGCGACAACTACATCCATTAGGACATTTTTCACCGGAATCTGGGCGAGGGTGACTACTAAATCTTTGATCATGCCCATGCACTTGACTCTCCTTGAATCTAACGAATAAAGATCTCCACAGGGTATGGTGATTTTGAGGCCTAGTCTATCCATAATAGATTTGGGAATTACGTTATGAGAGGCCCCAGAGTCTAGCATGCAATTATGCAACAACCGATCGTGCACCTTCAGGGTAATATAAAAAAAGGGTGATGGTATCTCTGGCACCTTCAAAATGTGGACCAAAAGTGATATTAGGCTTGTCATATTCCATATTTATTATGTCAGACTGACTCTCCAGATATGAAAAAATTATCATCTTGGTTATTTGTTTTTGGTACACAGGGTTCTTCGCCAACTCGACCAAAGGTATGGGTATCTTGATCTTTTTTATCTCACTTTCTAGGAAGAAAACTCCCACGGTTTTATCAGTTTCCTTGGCCGAAACCTCGGACTCCTTCCTATCCATTTTATTTAGTAGCACTGTTTTAATTTCAATGTTTCTGGTTTCGGCTGTCATCGTTTCAGCTGCCTCATTTTTTCTCGCTTGGGCTTTGGCCCATTTTACATTGGTATTCTGCGAATCTATGCATGTGTTATTTCGCATCTCGGTCTCTTTTTGGACGGGCTCGTATATTTCACCCCTAGGAAAACTTTTCTTGGGTTGCGTATTCGACACAAGTTTGTTTTTGGGCCTCAGATTGTACTTGTGCTGGAGTTCGGCCATTATGGTGTCGACCATTCCTTGATAAGTGAAATCATCAGTGTCATTTTTTTCTTCGACCGATGATTGTTCCCTGTTCAGGGACTTCTCATAATCTTCTTTGGTCAAGTGAGGTTGTACACAGTTGTCATCGAAGTTGTTTACATATTATTCCAAGTCTTCGAACTCTTGCATATCATTTCCCCCTATAAAATTTTCATTTTTCAGAGGTGCTTGGATCTTTTGGTCTTCATTTTTAATTTTTCTTGGCTGGAACTGAGGATTTGGATTTCTCCTGAATTCTCTCTTAATTAATTGATCAGCTTTGGATTGATCTAGCTCCATTCTCAAGATTTTGTTTCATAGTTCTTTTATTATCTTAGCCATGTCATCCATTTTGGCATCCGAGGATCTTCCATATCCAGAGGGACCTACTTGTTCTCTGAGACATCTAGTTTTCCTATTTACTGTCTCAATTTTCATTTTTAATTTACCTGAAGCCATCATGTTTGACTCAATTTCCACAGCATCATCCTGCATTCAGGTTAGCTCGGCCCCTCTCCTTTCTCTTGATAGTAGAGAGAAAATGGGTTCAAAAGATCCCGCGAAAGTTACTTTGGTGGCGGGTTGAGACAATTTAACTTCAACGAGGATCTTATTATACAACTTGTTAAACATTTGGATAAATTCCATAACAGTTTCAGATCCCTTTTTATTTAAAGACCCGAACTCAGTCAAATAGTATAAATGATCCTTTCTTTCTCCCCATTGTTTAAGAAAGAGGTCTTCTAGTGCATCGTAGGATATGATTGAACCTGGGGGCAGGCTCTGAAACCAAGTTATTACCTGTCCTTCGAAGGTTTGGACAAACAATCAGGAATACATGTCCTCGTGCTTGAGACCTAGAATATCAGTGACTTGATCAAAAAAATTGATATGCTCGGCTGCAGTTAGATCCCCTTCTCCTATGAACTTGGGTAAGTTTTTCATATATTTTTCAGGTAAATCATGGAGAGGTACGAGAATGAACAAGGGGGCATATCTAGCGGCTACTTTGGTGAAAACCCTGGGAGGCGATTGCTGGCCTTGACCTCCTATTCCCCCTGCTCCTCCTCCAGCAGCGGCCATGGATAACCTAGGAGAGGAAATCGGTGCATTATAAAGAGGGTTGGCGAAGATGTAAAGTGACTCTTTGGCTTCCTTGGGGTGGAAAGGAGAGAAATCGAGAAACTTTTTACTAGGGGAGGCGAAATATGAAAAAGGAGAAGAAGGTATATGTGGACTCAGCTCCTCCGACTTACAGGATATGTAAATGGGATAACCCACCAGTGTTGAATCCATGTACATGGAAACCTCTTCCAGGACTTGAGTGACGGAGGGGTTTATATTGAGATTCAATGGGATATCGATAGGGATGAGCTTTGAGACAGGTGTGTCACCCCTTATAACGTAAGAGGTAGTCGGAGAGATCTTGGTTTTGATGGAACTGTCCGATATTTTCCTGAGAGGAAGTTCTCGCGAGGATGAAGGTTTGAAAGAGGTCTTATATTTAGACTGATTGGACTTGGGTTGATATGCAACCACGTTTTGTTTAAAAACACCTCTTGGTATTAGTATTTTTTCTCGGTTAGAAACTGGCACTGTCTATTTGGCATCTGGGTTTTTTCTGGTGTTCTTCTAAAAGGATGCCAACTTACTTAAGAGTGGAGTCACCAAGTGAATGATGAAGGTTTATCCTTAACAAGGTGTTCGCTCATTGTTCACTATCAAAAAATGAAACTAGGAAATGTCGTTTTCTCAGGGGAAAGTGACTACGATTCTTCGTCCCCGACAACGGCGCCAGAAAGATGTTGTTCCTAAGTCTACACTTAAGGCTATAAAGTGTAGAGTCTAAGAATATAAAAAGAGTGAAAGAAAAGGAAGGGGGAGAAATAACTTGGGGGGATGAATCTATGGCTGATCTCTAAGTTGTCTTTGTCTAGCTTCCAAATATTCTTGAATGTTGATATCCTGCTCGATGGTAGCCCATGAACGTTCAAGCCCTGTCTGGGTGGTGGTGGTATTGAGTATGGTATCTAAAATATTCAAAGTGATGTTGGTTTGATCCGATAGACCAGGTTCGATGTTGGGATGTCTTATGATGGGTACAATCATGGGGAGAACAGAGCTTTAAAAGAAGGTGGATGCTTTAATGTTGGGTATGTGTTATATTCTGTGCATGTGTGTCTGTGTGGGTGCGTCAGATACGACGACTGCGTCTGACGATCCCTTCAACTAGGGATTTTGGGCGGTTTTTGCTATTTTTGGGCGGTTTTTGCTATTTTTAGCTGATTTGTAAATTAATCCCGGATTAAGGGATTAGGGTTTTGGTATCTACGAAATACCTAAAAACATTGTATATATTGTATGGCGAAT
>JZKD02S1673663.1:429944-490031 GCA_000966675.3 Picea glauca | reverse complement strand
GCAGTTGGAGGACAAAAGAAGAGGAGGAGCCCAGGATCAGGATCAAGGAGCGGTGGTTGGTCTCGACTTTGATTGTAAGTTGATTCATTTTGAAAATAATAAAAGAATACTTTTCTCGTCCCAATGCATGAGTTATCTATGGTTTGTGTAATTTATGCTTAATTTATAACCCTCAAGTAGAAAAGTAGCATGCATGCATGGTTGTTTGTCTTGATTGCAGGTTAACTTTGGAAGGAGCAGCGCAAGCAAGCGGTCAAAAGTGCAACGGAGGATCTACACCAAAAATCAGTAAAAAGGTTAGTAGTTCCTTTCCATGCATGTATCGTGAAAGAGGGGTTTAAGTTTTGGGTGGTAGGTTAAAAAGTCATTTCTTTACAGTCAAAATCTACATGCAAGTCTGACCCTAGTTTGCTAGTCCGTAGGGTATTTTTCCCAACAACAGAGTTGGCGACCGTACTGGGGAAGATACTCTTTAGGGTTTCCAGATTTAGTTGAGGTTTTTGGGTAGTTTAAAAGATTAAATTTTCTGTCTTTCTTTGTCTATTTGTTTTCTGTTAGGTCTGAGCTAGCAGGGAACCTGGTTCTTTATACTAGTTTTTCCTTGGCTATTGCTTGACGGTAATTATCGGGACACACAGAGGTACACGCGACCTGCAGAAGGCCTGCACGCGTGTGCCCATGCCCTATCCTCTTACAGCCCGCGTGTGAACGCTAGTTGTAGAGGTTTCAGTAGCGTGTAGGTTCAGAGAAATTTAAGAGGCAGTCATCCTCTTCCCTATCAGAATTCTACATTCTCAGGGGATTTTCTGGATCTTGTCTGAGTCTTGCTGGTTTACAGTCTTGTCTCAGTTTGTCTTTTTGTGTTTTGTTATTCCTTGCAATTATTTTTCTTTCCTGTTAGAAGAAGCATCCAAGCTTTCAAGAGACCCTGGTTATCAATACCAGAGACCTCTTCCTGGTTTGGGCTGCCTGTGTTTATTTTTGTCTTAGAATTTATACATACACGCGGCTTGTACAAGGCCAGACCGCGTGTACACGCTTCCTGTGTCAGCTCAGCACGCGTTTACACGCGTGTTGTTTTAGTGACAGTAGCGTGCTTGACAAGCTGCTTTTTAATCAGGGTGGGGCAGTCATCCCCTCCTTTGACGAGAGGCATTCCTCTCAGGTGTTTGAGTCTAGGGTTGAACAGTCAGTAGGTTAGGTCCTCTTACCTTTAGCCTGTTTTTTCTTAGTTGATAGTTGACAAGAAAACATAAAAAGAAAAAATTTTGTTTTATGGTTTTTAGGCAAGCTTAAGAGTCTTTGTTTTCTTTATCACCATTGTGTGCCTTTACTTTGATTCTTTGTGATCCGCGCTTAAAGCCAGAATTTTTCTTTCTTGGTTTTGTGCTTGTCGGTATTTTCCCTTTGTTGCTTAATTAGCACTTAAATAAATAAATAAAGGAAAAAAAAATTCTTTTAATTTTCTTCTTTGTTTGAAGATTGTGTTTATGCATCAATAGCTAGGGAGAAGTATTTTTGTTCATAAGTTTTTGCAGTGCATTTAGAGCATAAGTAGCTCGTAGTCGAGAAAAATTCCTTTATGTTTGCTGCATGAAATCTTAGAAAAATTGAAAAGAAAAAGAAGTCTTTCTTTGTGAAAAGTTGTTGATTTTTGCATTTAGTAAAAGCATTTTGTTTCCAGCTTTTTTCATTCGTTTTTTCTTTGAGTCTTTACACATCATCAGTTTCACCTTCATACCCCCTGACGTAAAAAAGCCCATAAAACCAACTCTAATTTAAAATCTAGTAGACTTTTTGTTTGTAGGGTTAATACACTAGTTCAGGACTAGGGTCTTGGATTAGGTTGGAGAGGAAACTCTCCAAGGCCACTCAAAACCAAACATTGGAGTCTGTGATAGGGAGTGTAGAAGTCCAGTTTCATGGAAGTTATCTGGGACCCCCCACTAACATAGGGGATAAACACGAGGTCGTGTAAGGAAAGGTAGCGGAGATAACCCCTCCAAAGTCGGACCAAGCGTAGTGAAGAACACATATCAAGGGCTTGTTTTGGGATTCCGTCGTTTGCCTTTGCCACGGGGCTTCGTGGGTCTCGAATTCGTTCGAGGTCCTCAGTTGTCTTCCGGACCATTTGCTCTCGATACCCTTGACAGGTTGCGGGCTTGATACCCTGCTCATTGTGGTCTACCCGACTTTCGACTGTACCCGCCTGGTGGCTGTTCGTGTGCTGGCAAACTAGTTGCCAGTCTTTTTAGGGACATACACAGGTGACTGCAGGGGTATACCGCGGTACCTAGGATAGACATCGGGCCACACTTTGTAGATTATACCCGGAGGGTGCTTCCATTTTCAAGTTGCACTTGCACCGGTAAGTTGCTCTAGTGTTGGTTGTTGTAACTGTTCTTCCAACTAGTTTAGTGTTTGCTTGTCTTATCTTTTAGGGGCTTCCTTTTTAGTGTGTGTTACTGTTTGAACGTGTAGAATACCTTAGCGTGTATTATATATTCTCACACAGTGGAGGATCCTGAGCTCCACTAGTCACGAAGGCTTCTGGGCCTGCCGCCGATTATACTGGAGCCACCCCCGCCACCATTGAGGCGGAAGCTAGACCAACAAGGGTCTTTCGAAGCAACCAGGTTACAAACCATTGTGCCCGTACAACTCCTGGAGGAATCAACCGCCAATCTTGGCTCGGTTGAAACCCCATCCACTGATACTTGGCCACTGGTTATTGTACCTATCCAATTTTATGAAAGCTTGGCAGTGCCTCACATAGCTATGGCAACAAACGTTGTTACTTCCTCTGGGAATTCTTCTATTCCCACCACAGTTGCTACCACAGGAGAAGCATCTCCTAACTTTCCATCGTCGGTCCGAGCCACCATGGTCTCAGCCGCAACTACGTCGCACAGTGGACCAATCCCATCTATCGCGGCGGCCACACCTCCCTTCACACTTAGTGCGACAGGCCCTCCATTTTCATACGGTATGCCTAGTTCAGGTACAAGTCCTGCACTCACTTACTCCACTTTACAGACTTTGGGTCTGGGGGCAGGGAGCTCTAACGCTCCTCTGCAAGGTCAAATTAGGGGCATTCCTGTCCCTTTTAATGCTTTTCCTTACGGTGGAGGTCACATCTCTCCTTCATCCCCTTCGCTTGGTGGTCTGCATCAGCAGTCTGTCGGGCAGCCTACACACACTAGCTCATTTGGAGCTGGGAGTCAAGGAACACCTACGCAAACTATGCCGGTAGGTTCATCACCGTTTGTTTGGAATGGGACGTTTGGTAACAACACTTTCGCATCCACCACTTTTCCGTCTGGGGACACTCCCATTTTTGGACAGTCTACTCAGGCGCAGGGTACTATTCCTACACCGAGGGCACATATAGCAGGACCTTGGAACTTAGGACAAGGATCTGTTCCATCCTCTGGAATGTCGTTCTGGGATAATTCTTTCCACAGTCAATGGAACCCTGGACAGACTTCTATGCCTCTCCCATCAGGACTGACATGGGATAATCCTTCTCAAAGTCCTTCAAACACGATGAATGCCCAACATCCTATGTCCTTTATGGGGAATCAGTGAATGATGTCTCCACAGATGAAAAATCCTTACGTTGGTCAGGGTCATGGTTTCTACCAGAATCCGGGCCAGCAGCCAAACGTTTTCTAGAAACCTGGTGCCAGTCAAACTCCAGGACCCTTTTTCCTAGGCTATCAGCAGCAACCCAAACTACCATTCTTGGTGACGTTACACTTGCCTGATTTGACAAGGTTGTTAAATGATCCTATTTGTCACGATCCACGTTGTCCTCCTATGCCAACGAAGTTGCCTTCAGAAATTCCAAAGTTCGAGGCCAAGCCTAACGAAGATCCAAGTGATCACGTGACTACTTTCCATCTTTGGTGTTCATCTAACTCATTGAAAGATGACTCTGTCCAGTTGCAATTATTTCAACGCACTCTTATCGAGAGTGCCACGAAATGGTACATCGAGCTCGATCGCTCAAGATACTCTTCTTTTGGAGAACTGGCGATGGCCTTCCTTAAGCATTTCCAGTTACTTGTGAGATACGACGCTGGCACAGAGCTGCTTGCCAATTTCGAACAGACAACAGCAGACCATATCTCTGATCATATCTGAGAGTGGAGACACCGAAAGAGTCTAATCAAAGTACCAGTCCCACCAACATTCCTGCTTGAGTGGTTCCTTAAGTCTTTAGTCCCACAATTATCCAAATACGTCACGACTTCAGGAGTTTTCTCCGAAGAAGATGCCATCATGAGGGCTCAACAGTTTGAGCTCATCTATTCTCAGTCTGGTTTATTATACAACATCCTACCGGATGCACCACGATCGATACTGGATAAAACTAGACCGAGAGTTGGACCACATGCCGATGGTATTGTTGGCTCAACACAAACCAAGCCCGTTGAGCAATTGACAAAGAAATTGTAACAGTTATCTATAAAACACTCAGCGGCCGGCCAGACTACTGCTTTGGCTGCTCCTCCTACCCAAATGTCGGAAGTACACTCCCTGCAGACGACTAACCCAAAGGCCACCCAGCAGCCTGAAGGGAAGAAAAAACAACGGAAAAAGGGTAAGGGGGAGAAAAAACCCACTGATAACACTGGCGAGGGAACCACGGAAAAACGGAAGGTGAGGTATCTATGCAACTTGTGTGCAGAAGACCACCCGACCCATATTTGTCCTCGACTTGCAGAGGCCCAAAAGTTTGTCACACAACAACAACAGGCAGTGTTGACTAATCCATTTCAACATGGGAAAAATCTAACTCAAGCCTCTGCAAACACGGAAGGGGGCAGTCAAGGACCCCCTCCGTCTTCGAACAACCCCACGAATGTATATATAGTGAAAGGTGATGCTTTTCTATCAACTAGAGCACATGCCTATAGTCAACCAAGCACTTCCGAGAAGGGAAAAGAAGTCGAACTCCCATCTCTTCCTCTACAGATTGAGAAGACGTTGGGAGAAACAATGACACGCCTTCCAAAGGGTGCATTTAAAAAATCTTCTCACAACCCAAACGCAAGGGCCACCCAGAATTACTCTGTGGTGGAGGATTTATCACAAACCCCTTGTGCGATGTCGGCTTTGGATGTCCTCCAAAGCTTCCCTGCTCAGAGGAAAGCCTTGTTAACCGCTTTGGGCTCTACTGAGACTTGTAACCCGGGTACCATCATGTTAGATACAACCGACTTAAAACCTCGTCTGCCTTACCACGTAGCGTTTCAGATAGTAGTGGGTCATCCCACGAAAACTTTTACACGGAATATCTTTCGCACGGTGGTCGACGAGGGTGCCTCGACATGCGTTATGTCATTAGCATGTTGGAAGGCCATTTTATACCCACTTTGTCTCCTTCACCTACTCTCCTCACTTCTTTCGACGGTCGTTCTTTCCGACCACATGGCATCGTTCCTTCTTTCCCTGTGCAGTTAGGAGGAAAAACCGTGTGCGTTGAAGTGGAAGTAGTCGATGCTCCCCTCGACTATAACCTCTTGTTAGGACGGAGTTGGACTTATTCTATGCAAGCTGTGGTTGCTACAGTTTTCCGAGTCTTGTTGTTTCCACACGAGGGTCGGATAGTGACCATCGATCAATTGTCCTTCTCTAGACCTAACCCAGCTTTGGGGGCATCCACGGTCCCCATGATTGATAATCCTCAACCAGGTGTCGTTAACGTAGGAGTTGGTTTGTTCCCATCCTTGATGGGTACCTTCGATTACCCACCTTCTCACGATGACGTCAAATTTATATCTAATCACCATGAGGTTGAGATTTTCCAAGTTTCGTCGTTCCGCACGACTTACTTTAAGGATCCTTGGATTCTTCCTTCCCCATCAGCCACGATGGATGAGACAAGGCACTCAGGCATATCCATGCCCTTGTTGGTCGCTGAAGTAGCGTACTCTTTAGTCCAACAAGATTCAGCTAACCCTGATCCGACTCCTGCACAAGAGTTAGATCCACTTCTAGAGCCTATTTGGGCTCAGGGTTCTCTTGCTAACATCAATTCGTTAGACTTAGTATTGCCTTCTGACGAAGCAGTAATCGAAGCAATGACTAGTCTATACAAACCTTGGGATGATCTTCATCACAGATCATATTTCCTCCCAAAGTTAAGCCGAATCGAAGCAGGAGAATTCACCGTGACTATGACTGGAGATAGGTCTTGTCATACTAATCCCTTAGCTACACACAAGATCTATGCTGAGGGTAATATGGAAACCATTGCTGAAATGATACCTATCAATATCTCTAGAACCCCTG
Source organism: Picea glauca (assembly GCA_000966675.3). Lineage (NCBI taxonomy): Eukaryota > Viridiplantae > Streptophyta > Pinopsida > Pinales > Pinaceae > Picea > Picea glauca. Next base: position 483,731 of record JZKD02S1673663.1, on the reverse strand, counting down.
TCATCATAGACAATGTTTTCGTCGGAGCATACAGCTCCCCCGAGGAGATGCTAGGCATCGACTCACAAAGAATCTATCATGAGCTAACTGTGTTGTTTTTAAAGCTCGCTTTGAGATCCGAAAGAAAAATACAGCGAGACTGCATTTATTCTTTTTGATCTCATCCGGATTAACTGAGAAAAGAAACCATTATGGAGTCTTCTTTAAGCCCTTTCCAGACTCCTTAAAGATGAAAAGATTGCCAAGTGACATTGTTTCTTCACACTCGTTAAACTGGTCCAGAAGAACGTTCCTTAAAACGGGTATTCTTTTAAGCCCTTTTCAGACCCTTTAAACATGAAAAGATTGTCGAGCGATCTTGTGACCTTTCACGCTCGTTAAACTAAAATTTGAAGTCACGTCTGTCCGGCGGTAGTTTACCCCTTTTTTGGTCCAGACGGTCAACTGTACGAACAAAGGTATACTCTATCAAATTCTTATTCTTTAGAAGAGTATCCTCAGGTATAATTTTATTCCTTTTTCGAGCCTGAGGGACTAAATTTACGGAAAAAAAAAACCCCGGAGTCCATAGTTAAGAAATTACTATTATTTTAATGTAATAGTAAATAATCAAAATTAAATAAAAAACAAAAACAAAAAGAAAAGTAAAATATCTATATTGTGCTATGCTCTAATGTAGGGAATTGCTTCCCATACAAAATGAAAAGTAAAATATGTATACTATGTATGTTATAATGGAGAAAGTTGTTTCCACGATGCAATGTAGTTAATATGATTTTAATATTGCAATGTATTTAATAGTTAACTAAGCTTGTAATGTGTCTAATAGTTAAGATGGTTAAGTTATTCTTTTTGATGAAATGAAAACTCGAACTCCAACCAATGATTCAATGGATAATTATTCAACCCATTAAATTAACCTGGAGAGCTATAATCCATACACATGAATCTATTTTGTTTAATAATATAATTCACACACATCAACATCAATTCCCATAGCAGTAGTTTTGCACCAATTCTCATGGCATTCATTTTGACTTTGTGAAGACATTTCTTATCATATGGAATTTATTTTTATTTTTCATAATTTATTTTGAATGGATTCAAGTTTATGATGCCCAAGCCATCATATTTGTTACTGAGTGCCAAACGATTTGTTAACTCATACCGAGTGCTAAAATATTCATTTTTTTAAAGGATTCATTTTTGTTTTTATTTCTCACTTGAGAAAATAAATTCAAATGTCTAATTTATTTGGCCTTAATACAATTTTAATTCAAATAGCTAAAAAAAATCAAATGGCTAAGCTATTTGGCCTTAATACAATTTTAATTCAAATAGATAAACTATTTGGTCTTAATTAATTTATTAATTGTACAAGTAACCTCAATTTATTTTTAAATACAATAAGAATTTTACTAATTGTAAGCTCAATTTGTTTTTATAATGCAAACTGCAATCAATACAATGTTTTTATAATGCAAACTGTGATCAATGCAATGGGCACCCATTTTAAAAATGATTTTGTAACTACATGTTGCTTACTAGTCCCTGCCCTTAGGGCTAAGGGACTATTAGTAATTGATTTTCACTTTTCCTATTAACTTGGCACAAAAACCAATGCTTAACCAAAGTTTAAACAAAATTCATACAATTTAGGATGTTCGTTAACCTAAGTTTTGAGTTCAACCTCTTATTTGTCCTCTTCCCTGCTTAACCAAAGTTTAAACAAAAAATATAAAATTTAGGATGTTCATTAACCTAAGTTTTCAGTTCGACCTCTTATTTCCCGAGGCACAGGGGAGAACATCTTAGATTCTCTTTGATTTAAAGAACACATTTTTGTTCGGATTTTTACCAACCGAAGTAATGCTAGAAATGAATCTAGCATTACTTCATAAAAATTAAATGTTAGTGTTTATCCAACCATATATTAGCCTATGTTTATCGCATCAATTTTTCTTCCACGTAGAAAATGTTTACCTTACACGTAGAACACTACAACATGACACAACACACAGAGGTGTCCATCATACACGGATATTCGACCCTCTATTTCCTCCTCGGTTTCTTTTTACTCTTTCCCCTTCTGCGCAGCTTCCAGACTCTCTTCCCCTCTGTTCCTTTCTACTCTGGATTGATCCGGACTCTCCACCCCTCCAATTAAGTAGCCCCCTTAATATGAAATCAATGAGTCGAAAACTGTGTCCATTGTCAGATGTAGCATTTTGGAATTGTTATTACTATTCATGGTTAAAAACATTAACTTGACAAAGATAGTAACTAGGTACTTACCCTGGGTGCCTCCTCCCTTCACATGACATCCCTTGCGTGCAACCTTGGCCTAAAGATAAGGATTTTGTGCATCAACAAGTTCAAGGGGTGGCTAGATTTCTGTCAAAATTTTGACGATGACACCATTTCATGCAGAACACAACTTGGATGAAACCATTTCATGCAAAACACAACACGGGTTCCTTCGCCCTTCACTTGGCACCATTTAATGCAGAACACAACCTGGGTGCCTACACCCTTCACTTGGCATCCCTCCATTTCATGCAGAACACAACCTGGGCGCCTACGCCCTTCATTTGGCATCCCTCGTGTGCGACCTTGGCCTCAAGATGAGGATTATCTGCATCGACAAGTTCAGGGGGCAGCCATATTTCTATCAAAACTTCAGTGATGACACCATTTCATGCAAAATGCAATGTCCATGAATTTGAAGGGATTCCCACATCCCCATTACAACCTTGTACAAGGACAGTGAGTGACATTTTCCTATTATTTGCAGGTTATAGTTGCTTCCATTACCCTAACCTTTAATTCAAGGTCCTTTGTTGTTGAAACCTTGAAGGTTATCTGGAGAAAATGATAGAAATGTTAAAAAAAATGACTGTTTTTTCCTTCATCACGGATATTCAGGAACCGAAGAAGAGACATTGATGCCTTTCATTTTTTAAGAAGTCCCTGCAGTACTAGGACACCCAAATGGAGATCCAAATCCACTTTGTTGTCACCACTAGAAAGGGAAGAACCAGGAACAACTTATTGGGACATTCTATTTTCCCATAACATTCATCACTACCATCACAACAATCTGCAAACATGTCCAATATGTAATTAGACGTTTGAAACCAAAGCTTTGCGTCTTACACGATTATGTATGTCATCGAAACAATCTGCAAACAATTTCAATATGTAATTAGACGTTTGAAAGAAAATGTTTGGGTCTTACACGATTGTGTATATAAGATAGATATCTTAGGTAAACGAGATAGTAGTAGGCTACAGGATCGAACTTGTGTTGCTTGTAAAATCGATATTGTTGCAGTGTTGTTCTGGTCTTCGCTCTTTCATTGATTTTTCTTTGTATCTAGAAGAGGGCGAGGTAATAATGATTCTGGAGAAAAGTGAGCTAAGGATTAGAACCATAAACTATGTATTAAGCTATTGGAAATTGCAAAGATACAAGCCTTTCCATTTCAGGTTTGGGACGTGCCATTATTTTACTTCAATGTTGCTCACATGCCTCTCTGGTTTGGGTCTAAGAGGCACCATTCTCTTTGTTTTAAGTTGTAGTGCTTTTGAAAAAATGAGAAGAAAATAAGATAATACAGAGAAGAAAAAATTGGAAAAACAAGAATGAGCAGAGCACAATTCATTTAGGAAAATAGCCAAACTAAATAAGCTTCAACAAATCAAGAAAATCAAGAAACAATCATACAGCTGGACAGGACAACTGGCAATGTACAGTCACATACTGTTGAGGTTACTGATATAATTAACACTCCCTCTTAAACTCAACAGTTGCAAACATAAGAATTGATAATGCCCAAGTGTTGTCTCTGAAAATCAAAAACGGATTTTCCTAGTGGCTTCGTGAAAATGTCCACGAGATGATTTCATGAGCCACAAAATTGAAGTGTGATGTCACCATTATTGACTAGCTCGCATATGAAGTGAAAGTGAATGTCAATGTGCTTTCTTTTCTTGTGAAACACATGGTTTTTAGATAAAGTAATTTTTGAGGTGTTGTTACAGAAGATGGGAGTTGGCTCATTTTTTGTATGTGGCATATCATTCAATATTCTTCTCAGCCACATAGCTTGATAGGAATCTGAGGTAGCAGCGACATAATCTTCCTCTGCAGAAGATATTGAGACAATGGGTTGCTTCTTTGATGCCCAAGAAATCAGGTTCGTGCCCAAGTGAAACGAATGTCCTGAGGTGCTTTTCTGGTCATCTATGATGCCTGCAAAATCATTGTCTGTGTAACCAGAGAGATGATTTTCATCAGACTGAGTGTACCATAAGCCAAAATTGAGATTACCTGCAACATATCTCATAATTCTTTTCACCATCTTCCAGTGAGAATCTTTGGGGGATTCCATGAACCTGGAAACAAAGTTGGTTGCATACATAATATCATGCCTAGTTGTTGTAAGATACAACAAACTGCCTACTAAAATTTTGTACAGGGTAGAATCCATTGTAGGGCCTTCATCTTGCTTGCTCAATTTTGTGCCTAGGGGTATAGGAGTTTATGTTGGATTGTAGTCTTCCATGAAGAATATTTTGATGATGTCTGATGCATACTTTTGCTGACATACAAAAATGCCTTTGGTTGATTGGTCAACCCCAATCCCAAAAACATATTTCATTATGCCAAGATCTGTCATCTCAAACTCAGATTGCATGTTATGTTTAAAACTGGTTAACTCAAGATTTCCAGTATATATCATGTCATCAACATATAAACATACAATCAGAATTTTACCGTGCTGATCAATTTTGGTGTATAGAGTTGGCTCATTTTGGCTTTTGCTGAAACCACTCTTGATAAGGTAAGTGTCGATTATGTTGTACCAAACTCTTGGAGCTTGTTTTAAACCATATAAGGCTTTCTACAACCGATACACTTTGGATGGTTGCTTTTTGACTTAAAATCCAGGTGGTTGATCCACATAGACCTCTTCTTCTAAGACACCATTCAGGAAAGATGACTTGACATCCATCTGGTATACTTTCCATTTGTGTTGAGTTGCTATGGCTAAGAGAGTCCTTGCAGTGTCGAACCTTACTACTGGAGCAAAAGTTTCACCATAATCAATACCCGGTTGTTGTGAGAATCCTTTGGAAACAAGTCTTGCCTTGTGTTTTTCAATCTGCCCCTTTTCATTGAGTTTAGTTTTGTAAACCCACTTGACACCAATACTTTTCTTGTGTCTTGGTAAATCAACAAGATCCCATGTCTTGTTCTTCTCAATGGAGTCAATCTCTTAGTTCATGGCTTGAACCCAATGTGGCTCTTTATCTGCCTCTTTAAAAGATGTAGGTTGACATGACATTAATGCAAAAATATTGTGTTGATCAATATCATCCAACTGTTGATGTATTTCTCTCAAGCTTCGAGTTCTCTAATTTTGAAGTTCAGAGGATGAATTTTTGCTTGAAGTAGATTTGTCCTGAGGACTTTCAGGCTATCCTTATACCTAAAATCTTGGAAGGGAAGGCTGATGTGTTTGATGTCCTAAATTTTTTGTGTTTTCAAGAAGTGGCAGCTAGATTTTGATTGTCCATAAGTTGATTTTTAGACTCACTCCAGAACTGATTTTCAAGAAATTTGACATCTCTGTTGAGAACTAGTTTCTTTGAAATCGGATTGTAGAGTATGTAAGCTTTGGATGTCTCACTATAGCCAAAAAAAATGCATTTCTCACTTCTATCATCAAGTTTCTCCCTCAATTCGGAAGGTATGTGAGCGAATGTTATGCATCCAAATGTCCTGAAATGAGCAACATTTAGCTTTGTCCCACTCCATGCTTCTTGAGGGACCTTCAAATTGAGACTGGTGGTTGGAGATCTATTTAGGAGATAAACTGATCATGCTATTGTTTCAGCCCAAAATAGATTTGACATACATTTCTCTTTGAGAAGAATTCTTGCCATGTTCATTATTGTCTAATTTTTTCTTTCAGCCACTCCATTTTGTTGTGGAGTATACATGGTTGTAGTTTGCATGATGATTCCTTGTGTTTTGCAGAAATTTGCAAATTCTTTGGAGTTGTATTCTCCTCCTCCATATGACCTAAGGGTCTTCACGTATTTCCCACTCTGTTTTTCATCTTTAGCTTTGAGTTCTTTGAACTTTGCAAAGGTGTCAGACTTGTGTCTGAAAAAATAGATCCATATTTTCTTGCTAAAGTTATCAATAAACGTTAAAAAATAAACGCTACCACCTATTGAATTTGTTTGCATTGGTCCACATAGGTCAGTGTGAACCAGCTCTAAGTGTTGTTTGGCTTGAGTGGAGGACTGTGGAAACCTAGTTCTCTTATGTTTTCCAAGAATGCAAGACTCACATGGGGGATTTTTCTCTTTGAAAATAGGTAGACCTTTGACCATGGAGTGCTTCTGTAGAAGGCTTAGACTCTGAAAGGGTAGATGTCCAAATCATTCATGCCAAACCATAGTTTCATTGAGGGTGGATGCACTTTGTGCATATGATTGGATCAGATTTACAGTTCTGAGGGTTAGGGGAAACATTCTATTCCTAGTCATGTGGATTTCATAAATCAATTTTCTGTTGGGGGTTTTATCATATATCCTACATGATGCTCCTTCAAAAAGTACCTTATAGGCATGTTCAATAATTTGTCCTACAGTTAACAGATTATGTTTCAAATCTGGAACATGATAGACATTGTTTATGTCTTTCTTTACATTTTGTTTAGTAAGAATAGGTATTGTTCCTTTTCCTTGAACTTTGACTTGAGAATCATTTCCAAGTGTAATATTAGATGAAATAGAAGAATCAATGCATGAAAGTAAATAATTGTTACCTGTCATGTGATTGTTGCAACCACTGTCCAGCAACCAGAGATCTTTGTGTTGTTCTTCAGTCTTGTGGCATGAGAGAAACATACCATCTGAGGTTTCTCCTTCATGATTTGAGACATGTGCTCTGCCTGAGAGTTGATATGCTTGCTTCTTCCGGCATTCAGATTCATAGTGCCCATACTTTTTGCAGTAATAACATTGTATGTTTGATTTTTCATTTGATCTTCTTCATCTGCCTCTTTGAGGCTGGAAATTCTGATTCTAGTTCTGTTGTTTGTGACCTTGGAAATTTTGATTCTGGTTCTGTTGTTTGTGACCTTCACTTGAGTGATTGTTACTTGGACTTCTCCCTCTTCCTCGGTGACCTATGTCTCTGTCTTTGCCTCTCCCTCTGCTGAAGGAGAATTGAGTCTTGAAGGCATTGGCTATTGACTCATCTTCGAAATGTAGTCTGGTCTCATGTGTCAATAGAGAGCCCATCAATTCATCTATTGAAAATTTTGACAGATCCTTGGATTCAAGGATGGTTGTAACAACCATTTCGAATTTCTTTGAAAGACTTCTAAGGACTTTCTCAACGATTCTTTGATCAAGGATGGCTTCACCAATCAATCTAATTTGGTTTACAATTCCCATGACTCTGGTCATAAACTGATCAACGTTTTCAAACTCTGTCATTTTTAAAGTCTCAAAATGCATCCTTAAGGTCTGCAACTTGACTGTTTTGACCCTGTCATTTCCTTGGTAAGATGATTTAAGGATGTCCCGGGACTGTTTTGAAGTAACAACGCCTGTGATTTTTGAGAAAATCGAGTCATCCACTGAGTTTTGAATCCAAATTTTTTCCTTATTCTCTTTATTCCTCTGTGTTGTCTGAGCAGTTATTTGTTGGTTGGTCATGGCAACAAGGTCTGTTGGATCTGGTTCCACGTAGCCAAGATCCATTGGATCCAACACTCTTGTGCTTGTAAGAAGGATCTCATTCTAAGAGACCAAAACTCATAGTTATTTCCAAGAAGAATCGATCCTTGTGTTGGTCCTAAGTTGCTAGAGGTGGCCATCTTGTAAAAAATTCAAAATTTTTTTTATTAGAGATTTGCGTGCTTACCTATGTCCTGTGCGTAAAACTAGGTCCGTGAAATCCTCTGTGTGACTTTGGGCCAAAAAACACAGGGTAGACCACTGCTTTAGCTTTGTTCTGGTTGGATGTGACTATCTGAGCATGAGATCTACGAAGTCATAGCTCTGAGCTCTGTTCTTTAGCAACTGTAGCCCCTCTAATGGCGGAATTTGGATTTCTAAGTTTACTTGAGAGCCAAAAAAAATATTGAATTTTAGCTTCTCATGTGACCAGGAGATGAAAACCAGGCGCTTCAGGCCTTCGGGCGTTTAGACGTGTGAAGGTCTCAATTCCTTCGAATAGCCGAATAGCCAAATAAACGAATTGATGCAAAGATCAATGGTCCTCATTGATTTGAGATCAATGGTCCACAATTACTTCGAGAATTCGTACCTTCAAGGCTTTAGGCGATATTCCTTTCTTACCTCACAATCCTCTGAACTCTTGAACCTCCGAACAGGGGGAAAAGATCGATGGTCTCAATTTCCTGTCGAGATCTATGACTCATAATTACTTCGAGAGTTCGGGCTTAGAGATTTTCTGTCTCCTAATATGTGCAATCCTCCAGAGTGTCGAATCTCCGAAGTGAGAGATCAACCTCTATGTGTCCTTTTGATTTGGACGACTCATATTTACTTCAGAATCCCAGGCTTCGGGCATTACAAGATGCACAACACCACAAACCTCCGAAGTGTTAACTTTTCAAAGTGTCATATCTACTGACACATGCCCTCAGCCTTCAATGGTCCAGATTTACTTCGGGACTTTGGGTATCTCTTGCTCTAGTGCTTCACTCCGTAAAACCTTTTGTAGTGCTAAGTCTCTAAAGTGAGAGATACGACACCGCATTTCCTCGTTGATGGACGGTCCAAATGAACTCTGGGCTTCGGGCCTTTGGGAGTTCTCACTTCATGCCTTCGTCTTTCTTCCGAAGTGGTTATCTGCCGGAGTGCAAGATCTCCTGCCACGTGTCCACTTTGATCAATGATCTAGATCTACTCCTGCTATTTGGAGATTTGGGCCTTCAGGAGTCTTTTACTCACTCAGCTTCTGCTTGCTTCCTCCCGAAGTACGAAATCGCCTGACACGTGTCCCTTGCTTGAAGATCAACGACCACAAGTGATTGCGGAGACTCAACTCGCTCACTCTTTAATTTCCTTCCCGATCTCCGCAAAGCGAAGATGCTCATCCACAGTAGGATTGATATCCACCGTTGATATGTTGATCTAGCAAGATCAACGATCTTGAACGATTGCGGGCTCACAACTTGCAGAAACTTTAATTTTCTTCTCGATCCCCGCAATGCCTCCCCACCATTGATCTCTCTCCAATGAGATATGACGGTCTTGACTTAATCTTTGCTTGATCTGACAGTTGATCTTGCTCTCGCTCAGATCTTACAGCTGGAAAAAAAAATTTCCTTACCTGCGGGCTCGTCATTTCTGAGCTTAATTAAAGGCTCATATCTGTTCTCGCGTCTGATCTTACAACTGAAGTAGATTCTCCTTTGTTGCTTCTGTAAACTTTCTCCTTAAGAAAGAACTTCGCGAATCTTTCACGAATTCTTTAAATGCTCACTAATCTTTAATTTTTTTTTCGTCCTTCTGCAGCTCTACTTCCTCTCACTTGCTCTCTCCAACGATCTTTTGAGCATACTGCGGACTTCTCTTCAAGCTCTGTGAAGAATATTGTGTCTCGTGCTCTCGTTTGCGAGACAATGTAAACTTTGCACTCGTCTTCCTAGGATTGGGCTGCTCTCCAGGCTCTGTGAAGAGGCTTACATCTAGAGCTCTGATACCATGACAGAATGAAAAGCAAAGAAGATAATACAAAGAAGACAAAATTGGAAAAACAAGAATGAGAAGAGCGCAATTCATTTAGGAAAAGAGTTGAGCTAAATAAGCTTCAGCAAATCAAGAAAATCAAGAAATAATCGTACAGTTGGCCAAGACAACTAGCAGTGTACAGTCACATACAGTTGAGGTTATTGATATAATTAACACCTTTTACTTCAATGTTTCTCACATACCTGCATTTTATTCATACGAGAAAAATATAGAAGAATCGTTGTTTGAGAGTGTCGATCAAGAAGAGTGAGAACGTTAAACTCTAGAGAGAGAACCAACATCATTTATTCTGGAATTTCTCCATGAATTTCTATGAACACAAGCCTCCTACTCTGTCTAGCACCATGCTATGAGCTTCTCAGAACTACCTTGAAGTAGAAAAAGAACATTTACTGCGTTTAAAAAAATGCAAATCCAACAGATAGTGATTCTAGAGTCTGCAGGAGAAAAAACACCTATTCATGGGTATTTATGCTACTGAATAAATTGATAGAACCTATGTCTGATGCACGAGCCTTGTCTGCTACATTGCCTCATGGCCCGCTCCAACTTCGCTCAGACCCCTGGCTTCAGGGACAACCTGCATGTGAGACAACTATTGTATAGAGATACCGATAATGGAACAGGTGGAAAGCGATTTCGTCGAGACTGAGACTGTGCATGGAGGGAGAGGCATGGAAAGTCAGTAAATTAACACATCTAATTGGTGCATGGAGGGTTGTGTGTGGTCTGGAAAGTGATTATATTATTAGGAGACGTCCAACTCGACTTCAGATTGACACTAACAAGGATGTGCCTTCTCCTCTTCCCAAAAAAATCTATCTTTCACCTGTTTCAATAAATAATTTATTCCCTATTTCAAAGGTGTATTGTGCCCATATAGTTTAATCCTTGTCCACATGACATCTCGGCTTATATTATTCAACAATTTAAATTGAATCGCAGACATGGTAGCCTTTACTCTTCCACTACACATCTAAATTTTTTTTAAGAAAGATCATCCCTTAAGTGCAAGGCCAATGCGTTTGTTGGGACGAAATGTGTATTTCTTGGTTGCCCAACTGCTTAGAAATCGTAATTTTAGTAGTAGAAATTGAAATAGATTAAAAGCAACATTTCTCTTGGGGAGACCAATTGTGATTCATTTCAAAAATACTTAGGAAGCTATAGAACTTTGTCTTCCACCACAATGGGTAACGTCCAATTGTGATTCATTCCAAAAATACTCAGGCAGCTATAGAATCTACGTGTTCTCCGAACTGTTAAGCCTCCTGTGAATCAATCGAAAGAAATACAATCTTCCCATCAAAGAAAATTGGAAACGAATTAACTAAATCTGGAACAATTATTCCACTAACTATCCAGGAAACTTAATTGTTAAGGCTGCTCAGCTAATCAAAAGATTTAATTGTTAAGGCTGCTCAGCTAATCAAAAGATTTCAATAAAGAATGTGCCTCCACGCAGGATCGAACTACGGACCTCCAGTTTACAAGACTGGCGCTCTACCACTGAGCTATAGAGGCACTTATTATTAGTCCAAAATATAGCTTGATATACTAACATAGTATATGACAGGTAGACGATCATTGTCGCCTAGCCTACGTTATAATGAGGATAGAAACCGACACTTATTCCACTTCTACCCATTAGTCACGTCAACTTACTCTTAACAACTTTAGTGAAACACTTCCTATACATTTAATTAAATTGGTCAACAACTTTTTTAGGGGATACTAATATTTGGTGATATGGTGTTTGCATAGTGATTTCTTTTCTATTTCTATAAGTATTAGAAAAGTACCATATTATGGTATATTTTGTAAAAGCTTTCCAATAAGTGTCAGAAAAGTACCATTTTATGGTATATATTGTTAAAGTTTTCCAATAAGTGTAAGATAGCTTATGTTTAACATTTATCTAATTTTTAATTTTGATATTGGTTACTTTTCTATTAAATGTTAAAAAGTGAATTTCAATTACAAAATAAAACAACCATGTAAAATAAAAAAACTACTTTCATTAATCATAATTTTTACATCAATAAATAAAGATTACTTTGGTGAATTTCAATTGCAAAATAAAACAACCGTGTAAAATAAAAAAAACTACTTTCATTAATCATAATTTTTACATCAATAAAAACTACTTTCCAATCATTATCACGAGAAATATTAATAATAATAATATGATCATAATTTTTACATCAATAAAAACTACTTTCCAATCATTATCACGAGAAATATTAGCTTTCACACATATTGTAGGTGAAAAGGGGGAAGTAATCAAGTATCCATAAATGATACCATAGTCATGACAAGAAAGAAACTAGAAAGCAAATATTCCCTACATGCATTGACTTGAGCTATAGAGAGCATTGACTTCTCTAAACTAGGCAATGATATTGGAGGTGTAAAATGTTTCTCGAGAGTTGTGTAAGGATGTGCCAAAGATAAAAAAAAAAAAATTACACAACTATAGAGAGAGTTCTCATGAGATAAATGAAAAACTTGGGAGACCTAGTAGGTCCTTAAAATAAAACTTTACAAAAAGTATAAACATGTGACTTGTCGTACAAGAATAACTAGAATTAACAATAGTTCAACTAGATCATGTAAAGATGTTAATCCGGATTTAGGAGCGGAACGAAATGATTAATAGACTGAATACAATAAACAACGAGATATGAAGAAAAACACAGATATCCAGTGAACAATATCTTCTATTGAATAAATGAAATGGGCTTAAACTGTAAAACTGCAAAACTGAAACACTTGCTTGAATGGTTGTAGCTATCTCTGAGAAGAGATGTGCCTACTATGTGCATCTGTCTAAGCAGAATGATTACAATGAGGCTCCAGAGCCCTTTTTAACATTACTCATGAATTCCAAAACCTTATACATCCAAAAACCTAACCCTAGGAGATGAAACACCAAAAGTTATGTGGGCCCCTATGGGTAAGTTGGTACCTCAACTTCTCGGGGTCGTAAATTTTGCATACGACCTCCATTTTAGGTGTGTGATAGCTCGTTTGAAAAGGTATTTTTGAGAACTACACATTACGTTATCAAACTCTAACTCCATCTATAGTTTGACTATGGCGAGTCAAAAAACCATTGTTTAGGGCCCCAAAACGACCCTGGAAGTACAAAAATATGTGCTGACATGAAAACATACAAAATAAGCCAGTTGGATTAGGTGGGAGGCCACCAGTATCCACCTAGAATATGTGTAGGGCCTCAAACAACCCCGAAAGTGTAAAACCCACAATTACAAAGAAGTACAGAAGAATGTGTTGAACTAAAAACTCTCAAGAGGAGCCAGTTGGAATAGGTGGGTGGCCACCAATATCCACCTGGATCAGTCCTCCCTCCTTAGGAAGAAATGGTCTCCATTTCATTGAGTTCCCCCATCAGGTGAGGAAACTTCTGTTGAATTTGGCCCTGGGTGAACACTTTCCTTGGTGGAGGAGTTGCCCTGCCTTGACAACCCGATAAAGATGGATCCTCTGTTGGTGAGTGCCCTTGACCTGTGTGTCCACTATCTTATCAGTGGATGCATGTTCCATGCAGTTAGGGTTGAACTCTGTTGGTGTCAGTTGTTCTGCAATCTCTGAGGTGTCCAATAATGGTGGAAAATATGGTCGAAGGAGGTCCACATTGAACATTGGGTGCAATCCAAGGAAGGGTGGAGTGTTGAGCTCAAAAGCATTGTTACCCACAACCTTGGTTATGGTGTAAGGCCCATAGCGAAGTGGGCAGAGATTCCGATGGGGCCCTGTAATACACTCCTTCTGCAAATGTAACCAGACCTTGTCTCCAACCTGAAAATGGTGTGGTACCATGTGTTGATCATGGAACTACTTGTACTTAGTATTGGCTTTCTGCAAAATTTCATGGACCTATTGGCAGATGTGTTGAATCCACTCAATGAATCAGGTGGCTTTGTCGGTCTCAGAATGAACATGGGAAGAGTCTCTTTGTGTGGTTGCAAGAGGTAGTGCAACATCAATGGGAACCAAGGGTTGGAATCCTAGTCCCACCTGAAATGGGCTATGGTTGGTGGAGTTATGGAGAGCCATGTTGTAAATGTGTTGAACATAGGGGAGACTCTCATCCCATGTACGTGGATTCTTAGATTTGTAAATTCACAGGATGTGCATAACCATCTGATTGACGACCTCTGTTTGGCCATCTATTTGGGGGTGGAAAGAAGTGGATTTAGTGAGCTTCGTGTCCAATAGTGACCAGAGACGCGGCCAAAATGTGTTGAGGAACCTGTTGTCTCATTCAAAGATGATGGTCTGTGGCATCCCAAAATGGATCCACGCTCGTTCTAAGAAGAGATTGGCAGTATCTGTCGCTATGATGTTCTTCTTGCGGGTTGTGAGGATGGCCATATTCAAAAACTGATCAACGACCACAAATACACAATCATTTCCTTGCTTGGTAGACGGAAGGCCAGACATGTAATCCATCGAGATGGATTCCCAAGGCTTCTCGAGGGTAGGAAGAGGGGTGTATAATCCTTGATTCTTGATGACTGGCTTGGAAATAGCACAAGTAGTACAAGATCTTATATACTTGCTGACATCTTGTCAAAGTTTTGGCCAATAAAAATGTTTCTGGAGAACGACCATAGTTTTCTCCACGCCAAAATGTCCCGCCATCCGACTGTAGTGGGATTCCCAAATAATCTTTGAACGCTCGCTTGCAGGAACACATAGATGGACTAGATGGCATAACAATCTGTCCTAAATGTGAAAATATGTGACAGTCACACATGTACCCAAGAGCTGATAGGTGGTTGTGAAGTCTGGATCTTGCTGATAAATTTGGGGCCACTTAGATGCCTCGTGTTCACAGGAATGGAGCACATTGATGAGTGCATCCACGAGAGGTCGACTGAGGCAGTGAGTGACATTATTTTTGCTCCTTGTATTATACTTGATGTTGAGATGGAACTGTTGTAGGTAGGTGGACCACTTATGATGGAGGTCGTTCTGTCGCTTCCCATGTGTCTGTATGAACTATATAGGCTTGTGATCAGTGTGGATGATCATATCCTTTCCTAGAATGTAATGTTTGGATTGACAACAGGCTTGTACAATGGAATACATTTCCTTGTCATAGGTGGGGTATTTTCAGACAATATCTAAGAGTGTCTCACTATGGTATGCCACCAGATGACCATGCTAAGTGAGAAATTTTTTGAAAGCATAGTCAGATGCATTAGTCTCAATCTCAAATGGTTGTTGCAGATCGGGAAAGGAGAGTATTGGAGCTTAGCATAAGCGTTGCTTCAGATCATCAAATGCTCGTTGTTGTTCCTTCCCCCACACAAAATTTTCCCTGCCACTTCCCTTGGTCACATGGTTGAGGGCCCATGCAATATGGGAGAATCCCAACACAAACCGTCGGTAGAAGTTGGCCAGTCCCAAGAAGCTCTAAAGCTCGGTTAGTGTGGTCGGGGTTGGCCAATCACGGATGACTTGGATCTTAGCAATATCAACATGTACCCCATGATCATCAACAATGTATCCCAAGTATTCGACCATGTTCATGCCAAAGGAACATTTTTCCATGTTGGCATATAGCGTGTGTTGCCACAGAGTGCTCAAAACATGTTGAATATGTTGCATGTGCTCCTCCTAAGTTTTGTTGAAGATGAGGATGTCATCCAAATATACCACCGCAAAATATTTGGTGAAGGGTCTCAATACATCATCCATCAACCTCATGAAAGTGGTTGGTGCATTTGTTAATCCAAAGGGCATGACCAACCATTCGAAGAGACCTTCTTTAGATTTGAAATATGTCTTCCATACATCAGTTAGTTCAATGGGAACCTGGTGGTAGCCATACTTTAGGTCAATCTTGGTAAAGAAATTTTCCCCCTTGAGTTGGTCAAGAAGGCCATCAATCCTGGGAATTGGGTACCGGTTCCTAACTGTGATTTTGTTTAATTCTCTGTAATCAATGTCCTTCTTATGCACTAGTACAATCAGGATTCCGCAAGGGGAATATCTATATCTGATGTGCCCCTTTTGAAGAAGTCTTGGATCTGATGCTTGATTTCATCATTTTCCATCAATGAGCAATGATAAACTGGTCCATTAGGCAGAGGTGCACCGGAGGTTAGATCAATTGGATGCTTGACTTGGTAGTGCGTCGGTGCCCCAGTGGGAGAGGAGAAGATGTCTTTGTACTCTTCCATAATCCCACCCACTTGCTTATGTTGCAAAGGGAGGCTCTGTGTAGAGGCCATGGATGTGGTGACGAGCTTATGCTTACTATGAGCATGAATAAAAAAGAAGACAAACTTCCCGGTCTGTGAAATGACCTTACTGCATTTCTTAGCAGAGATTAAAGAAATAACGGTAGGTGACGCTACCTCTGGTATCCTGTACAATTGTCTACCCAAAGTAATAATAAAACTATGGGGTCTAGACTCATACATAGCATGACACTTCCACAAATATGGTTGTCTTAAAAGAACATCACAAACTTCAAGGGGAGAAATATCACACAATACATCATCTTTGAAAGGATTTATGTCATAGGGAAGACAACACTGTTGGGTGACACAGAGATCTCTTCCATGGCAAAGTGAGCCAATGGTGTAGGGTTGTGGGTGCAGTGTTGTCATCGGGTCTAGCTGCTTGACAACCTCTACTGAGATCAGTTTCTTCTGACTGCCACTATAGACAATGAAATGAAGCAGATCCCCCTTTACACACATCTATGAGTGAAAGAATCGTTCCCCTTCCTCTGGTTCTTCTGGTTCATTTGGCTATAATTTGGTGGTAGAAATAGTGGCACTAGGCTCAACATCGATAATTCTCTTCCCTCCTTTTGGATTTGATTCGGATTTATAATCATCCTCTAACTCGAAAGCATTCAACTCAGCCACTAGTGACTGCTTGGAGCGGAATTCTTCAGTGTTGTGCCAAGGGGTTTTATGGTATTCACATCATTTTCCCGTGTCCTTCTTTGTCTTCTCATTTCCCTTCTTGTGTTGCAGCTTGGACTGGTTGTCCTGAGAGTGGCCATATTTTATCTGTCCCTAGATGTGTGGGCTGGGGCCACCTTTGTCCCGCTTCGATTGTGAGGATTTTGCAGATCTAAACTCTCGCCTCTTCTACTTGAATTTATGCTCGATCTTGACAACATATCTATAAGTCATACCCAATGAGGCGATGTCCAGATACACCATTTATGTTTAAATGTATATATGCAAACAACCGTGGTATTTGAGCACCAGATGTCACTCAAAGTCTTTGATACCCAATTTGGTGCGCATGGTATGGAAAATTTTGGTGAAATCTGGTACTATCTGGTCCCTTTCTTGACGCAGGGTGGTCCATCTGGTTTACTGGTCCTCATAGCTTCCAATAGGGTAGTATTTTTCTTTAATGGCATCCCGAAAAGAATCCCATGTAGGGGAAACCACAAATATTGTAGATTCCTCTATGGCCCTTTGCTCAGAGTAAGTATCCCACCAGTTCTTAACATGGGGGACAACCTTGAGGAGTGCAAAAGTAATATTTTCCCTATCAGAAAAATTGTGGATCGAAAAATACTCTTTGAGCAGATTCAACCATTTATCTACAACATCCGCATCTATCAGTCCTTCAAAAAATGGAATATCAAAATTTGCCTATACCTTAAAGGGGGTTGCATGGTCTCTTGATGAAGATGCTTCTCTCGTGGGCAGCCACTGAAGGATCTGCACAAACTTGTCCATCATTTCATTCCTTTGTCGTGCAAGTTCTTCCTCGAGAAACATTTTAAAAGGATCTCATGCTCCATGTTTCTTTTCATCCCCCATGGATTGTTGTCAGGCTCGATGCAACTGATCTTACATTGGCTCAATTGGTTCGAGTCCCAACTTCTTGTACCCAGATCTGGTCAGAGACATGCATGAAGAAAAATAAATGAAGAACAGACCACTCTAATACCACTAATCTATATTTAGGGGCAGAACAAATTGATTAACAAACTGAATACAATAAACACATAGATATGAAGAACAACACAGATATCCAGTGAACAATATTTTCTATTGAATAAATGAAATAGGCTGAAACTGTAAAACTGCAGAACTGAAACACTTTCTCGAATGGTGGTAGCTATCTTTGAGAAGAGATGTGGCTGCTACACACATTCATCTGAGAAGAATGATTACAATGAGGCTCCAGAGGCATTTTTAACATTACTCATGAATTCCAAAACCCTAGACATCCAAAAACCTAACCCTAGGATATGAAACACCAAAAGTTATGTGGGCCCCTATGGGTAAGTTGGTACCTCAACTTCCCTGGGTCTTAACTTTTTCATATGAACTTCGTTTTAGGCACGTGATAGCACATTGGAAAGGTCTTTTCGAGAACTCCACATTATTCCATCAAACTCTAACTTTGTTTATAGTTTGATTGTGGCGAGCCAAAAAAAAAACTATTTAGGGCCCCAAAATGGCCTTGGAAGTATAGAAGGATGCGTTGACATGAAAACATACCAAATAAGCCAGTTGGATTAGGTGGGAGGCCACCAATATCCACCTGGAATATGTGTAGGGCCTCATACAACTCCGGAAGTGTAGAACCCACAATTACAAAGAAGTACAAAAGAACATGTTGAACTAAAAATTGTCAAGAGGAGCCATTTGGAATAGGTGGGTGGCCACCAATATCCACCTGGACCAGTTGTTGACAACCACATTATGTGTTATGTGAGAATGGACAAAAAATGTGAACCATGCAAGAAAGTGAGGCATTGCGGGATGACTCAAACATTAGGGATAAAGATGACAAAAGGGACAACTTTGACAATAAAAACCATACAAGAAGTTAGAAAATTAAGTAAATGGGCCATAAGAAGGATTAGAGAGGGGTCCAAAGGTGTTCAATGGTAATGGAAATGGCTTCAAGAACAAGTGGAAGTTGTCCAAATTTGTCTATAATATATCAAAGTATACTTGGCATACATGCATGCATTTAGGTGTGATTATGATTTTGTGATAAAGCATATGGTTTACTTTACATTTTCCCCTTGGAACAAGCAAATCATATGTGATAATGATGTGTTTGAAGTATCAAAGTGTAACGTACCCAACCACCCCTCTACCCACTAGGATGGCGGGGTACTCAAAAATTTTCTCCAATTTCCACAATTTCTCCATACCATTAAATTTTGATACCATATAATTGTTCCACTTTTCCATATGATGAAATTATACATGCAAAATGACATGCTCACTCATGAAATTCATGTAAACATATATAAATATAAAATGTAGAACTATTCTTTAAGAAAACAACAATTTAACCCATTTTTGCACATAATAAACAACATAGAAGCACACATAATAGAACAATTATATTTAATAATGAATTACACCAATTGGTTGTTGACACGGGATGTTCCTCCCAATCGTAGGTATTGTTGCACCAGGTCTTTTTGTAATGGGACACCCCCAAACTAGGGCTATGAGTCCACAACAACAAAAAAATACTCTCTCAACCCAATTCCCACTATTTTCCATCATATTCACTCATGCAAACATCTTAACCACCATATCTCTTTCACCCTTCAGTATGTACAACCTAAAGAGTGGATCTCCTTCGCTGCAATGCAGTCTCTCGAGCTATCACACCCTTTCTGGGCTCCAACATAGATTGGATAGGAAATCTCAATGTTGGAATCTACAGGGATTCTCAATGTCAACTTTCATAATAGATTTACAACTCAACCCCGGTTATAGGCTTGGATTCATTACTCTTGTATCTCCTCCCTGGGTAGAGTGATGGTATAATTATAGTCAAAATGCAAAACAAAAGGATTAAGTATGCATGCCTTGAACTTGCCACTTGGCACTTAAAGAATCACTCTTGAGACCCTTTTCTAAACTTAGGCTAAAATTCTCATGTGACTCTTATTTTGGAATACAATATTATATTTGGAATTAATCCCCCTTTTAGGATTCCTATCCCCCTCCCCTTCCTCTCTAGTATATTCATATCCCCCCATCATTTTAGTTCCCCTTGTCTTGCAACCAATGATGTATTATTTTATTAATAACTTCACTTTACATCATTTACATTCATTGGCCCTCGACCATACCCTTTGGCTCACATCCTAATTCACATATTTACATTTACATTACATTTCAAGGATCAAAATCGGGGTGTTACATTCCCCTCCCCTTTATTTTTTCATTGTGCTTAGTGCATCTCACTCTATAGGTGTTCATATATATACAATTTTTACATCAAAAAGTTAAAATAGTTGTAGGTATGCTTCTCACATTGCATCTTCTAGCTCCCATGTTTCATCCTCAACGTTGTAGTAGGTTTATTGGACCCTTACCTTCCTGATGGATTTGTTCAAGATCACCTTGACTTTCCATTCCAGGATACACATTGATTCTACTTGAAAGTCCCCTTTTGACTCCACCTGAATCACAATCCACTCAATGACATGGTTAGGATCATGTACATACATTTTCAAAAAAGATACATGAAATACATTATGCAAATGCATGGATACATGAAATTCAATCATATATGCAACTTGACATGTCATGTCCAATATCTTGAATGGTCCACAATATCTAGTTTCCAACTTGGTGCAACTTCCCAACTTTAGTGAACTTCTCTTTGGTTTTACTTTTATAAAAACATGTTCTCCGACTTGGAATTTCCTGGATACTCTACCCTTGTATGCATAATTTTTATACCTATCTTGGGTTGTTTCCAAATTATGTTTGATTTTAATAATTTTCTCTTCCACATCCTTGAGCATCTCAGGCCCAATTACTACTCTATCTCTATCTTTTGGATTGTCCCAACTCACTAGAGTTACACTTTCTTACTTCAAATGGGCTCATTTTCAATGATGCATGATACCCATTGTTGTATGCAAATTCTACCAAATGTAAACACTCTTTCCATTTATGTGGTTTATCCATCACATGCATTCTCATTATGTCCTCAATTACTTGGTTGACCCTCCTACTTGATGCACCCTCCTACTGAGTGCATCAACCACTTTGTTCTATTTACCTTTATTACGCTTTATATCAAAGTCATATTCGCTAAGAAATTCCAACCATCTATATTGTCTAGCATTTAATGTTGGCTTCTAAAAAAAATATTTCAGACTAGTATGGTCTGTCCTCAGCTCAAAAAAACATTCCCATGAGATATGCCTCCACATATTTAAAGAATGAACTATCGTTTCCAACTCTAAATCATGTGTGGCACAATTCCTCTTATGCTCTTTCAATTTCCTTGACTCATAACATACAACATTCCCATTTTGGGTAAGGACTCCACCAAGCCCTTCCTTGCATGCATATGCGCACACAAAAAATTTCTCATTTGGATCAACAATATTTAAAATTGGTGCACTTGTAAGTAATTCCTTCAAAAGATGAAAAATTTATTCACACTTGGAGGTCCATTCAAATTTTATCCCCTTCTTTTGTATAGAAGTGATTGGGTGTGCAATCTTTGAAAATCCAAATCTCCTGTAATAACATGCAAGTCCCATGACGTACCTGACCTCCATAGAATTTCTTGGAGTTGGACAATGTCTTATTGCCTTCATATTTTCTGGATCCACTACTATGCCTTCCTTTGAAATGATATGGCCCAAATAATGGATTTGCTTTAAGTAAAATGAATATTTTCTCAACTTGGAATATAGTTGATGCTCCCTTAATACTTGTAGCACCATCCTCAAATAATTCTCATGATGTTCCTTTGACTTATAATAGATAAGTATGTCGTCCAAGAATACTATGAAACACTTATCCAAGTAAGTTATGAAAATACCATTCATCAAACACATAAAAAGAACTGTTGCATTTGTCAATCCAAACGGTACTACCAAAAATTCATAATGCCCATATATGGTTCTAAAAGTTGTCTTTCTAATATACTCATCTTTAATTCTCATGTGATGGTACCATGATCTCAAATCTATCTTGGAAAATACCTTTTCTCCTTTCAGAAGAAATCAACAATTCTAGGGAGAGGGTATTTATTCTTCACCGTGGCTTTATTTAAATTATTGAAATCAATGCATAGCCTCAAGGTCCCATCCTTCTTCTTCACAAACAAAATTGGTGCACCCCAATGTGAGACAATTGGGCATATATACCCCTTCTTCAAGAGTCCTTCAATCTACATTTGTAATTCTTTAAACTTTGATGTGCTCATTGTGTAAGGAGTTTTGGATACTAAGGAATCTCTAGGCATTAAATCAATAGAGAATTCTATGTCTCTCTTGGGTGGAAAACCTAGAATCTCCCCAAATACAACCTGAAATTTTTGTATCACTACAAAATCCTCAATATTTGGATTCTTATTATTGGTTTGGTCTTCCACATGAGTTTCAAATAATTGAAAACCTTTTCTAAAACAACTTTTCAGTTGTAAGGATGAAATTCCCCCTATAGAATTATATATTGGAATTCCTTTCACCAAGCTCTGTTTTCCTTATTTATTAAGACATGTAGATGTCTTATTATGGAAATCTAATACAACATGATGCTTTTCCAACCAATCCATTCCAATTAGGATATCATAAGAACCCAACATAATGATATTTAGATCAACAATTGTATTGAATCCATTCAAATCTATTGGACATATTTTAACAACCTTATTGATCCTTCTTTGGGTTCCAGTGGCTAGCTTCTACCTCAATAATGTGGTATTGATATTATTCATGTCAATCTTATAGGGTTTCATATATCCTTGGAATATTTCTTCTCACATCTTCAACTGTAGTGGCTTCTTGAAGGTTGTGAACAATCCTCATTTTGTCTTATTTATGAGGTAAATCTCTACACAAATGATCTCCTTTACATCCAAAACATTTGATTGGTGATCTTGGTCTTTTGCTGAAATATTTTGTCATACTCAACTCACTTTGAGTTTCCTGTCTTTGTTGATATACATTATGATTTATCCTAAAAGATGAAGGAGGTTAGAAAGCTCTCATACTTTGTTCCACTTTTCCTTCTTCTTGTCCTTCCAAGCTTCTGGAATGTTTCTTTACCTTTACCCTTCTCATACAACGAAGATCCTTCCTTATGGTGTCTTCCAAATTCTTTGGCTCATCAAATTGGATTTTCTCCTTGTAGAATGATGGAAGTCCACTCAAGAATCTTTGTATTTTTACTTTCTCATCTTTGATAAAACCCACATATATTAATAACTCCAAGAACTTCCTCTCATACTCATCTATAGTCATATTTCCTATCTTGAGTTCAAATAACTCTTACATATTTTTGTCATAGTAATGATATGAAACATAATTCTACTAGAAATATTTATTGAATTGATTCCAAGTGATCTTCTTTTCATTTATTTTCTTCACTTGCTTTAGCTAATCCCACCACACAGAATCCTTTCCTTGCAAATGGTATCTGGAAATCCTATCTTCCAAGTTGGAGGAATAGTTATGTAATTGAAAATGATTTTTGATTCCAAGCAATAAAACCTTATCCTCTTTCTCCTTTCTTATTTTCTCCACAAAAAATTGGCTCCTTGAGATTCCTAATCTCTCCTTTCAATTTTTCCAATTCATTCCTTCTCTTTTGACTCCTGACATGAGATGCTTTTGGGTTGCTCTATGATTCTTTAGATAAATGTGTCTTTGTTTCTGAATAAACAAGTTAGTGATGTAGTTTGTGAGTCCTTATAACACTCCTTGAATACCTACATCCTCTATAATTCTCCCTTATTTCATGGGGCTTGCCTCTTTCATCATGTCTTGAACTTTCTCCAACTCTAGCTTTCATTTGTAGTTGGTTTATACTTTGTAGAAGTTGATTATTTATATGATTTTACTCTTCCCAATATTTTATTATTCTCTCATTATCATCTATGTAACTTTTCACTTACATTCTTAAGCTCTTCATAGTCTCTATCAGCTCTACTGGCTCTACTATGCTCTTATGCCCATTATAATTTGTCTCCTCACTGCCCACACTAACATTCATGCCTCTCACTTGTTCCTCATGGATATGGGTTCCTTGGGTATATTCCATGCTTCCAGTCCTCATATTGAACTTGATCTGTTCTTCCTATACCCCTAAATATAGGAAATGTGCATGCAA
This sequence comes from Picea glauca, assembly GCA_000966675.3. Taxonomy (NCBI): domain Eukaryota; kingdom Viridiplantae; phylum Streptophyta; class Pinopsida; order Pinales; family Pinaceae; genus Picea; species Picea glauca. The sequence continues at coordinate 459,792 of JZKD02S1673663.1, read as the reverse complement.
CAAAATTTCAATAGATAAGAACAACTATGAAATTTTGGAAAAAATATGCCTAATTTCTTCCCTTTTAATGCCACCAATCATCTTCTTTTAACTTGATGAGAAAAATCGTTGCTCAAGTCCAAATTCTATGTAAATAGTCTAATTAAACTCTCAAAGATATTTCTATTATCTGCTCTATTGCTCAATTATGAGCTCTCGGATGAAATTATGGTTCTTTGAAATTGAGAATTTTTCCCTTTTATACTTGACTTACTAGTACAATTATTCTCATAGGCTAACCTGAGACACCTACAAAATAAAATCCATAAGGAATAAGAAGGACTTTTGTATCAAATGCATATAGTATTTTTTATGGTGAACACTTACAAGCCTTCATATTTGCAATATGATGCTTCAGTCAATTTATGTAGCAATATGGGATTGACTAATTTGTCCTTTTTGCACTTTTCCCGGATTTATTATTTTTATCCAAACTGAGCAATTTTGGAAAAACTTCACTACGAAAAAATTATCTTGTTTGATAAGTAGATAAAATTTCGATTAAATTAAATCTTCAAGTACTATCATCCAGGGTCTCTTTTCCTCCTATGAAGATATCAAGAATCCCCAAAATGTGGCCCAGAATAGTGGATTTGGCCCTATTTTGGCATCTCCACCCCAAACTCTTTGCAATTAGACCAAATGCTTCACTGGGAATTTTCATTCATGGTCATGTTACTTAATATCCAAATCTCACATGCAACAAGACTTATTCTACTAAGCACCACCTCACTCTTCAAAAAAAACTAATTTACATTTTTTTAGCAATCTAGAGATAAATCACCTAAGGGGTCGCACTGGCACTTTTATGCCCCTCAACACTACGGAATTAACCTCAAAAATTCATCTTCATCTAATAAAATATTCTACTATTATGGCCAAATCACGATTTTGGCTCTAAACGTTTTTTATTTATTTTTAATACACCTTTATCTTTTCTAATGTTGATGACACATGCCTGTTGAAATGGCACGGGTGTTCATATATCAACATGTAGGGTGGCCATTTCATCTGCTTGAATACATATGTGGCTAATCAACTCTTTGTCACTTCCTTCTCTTTCTCTCTCTCTCTTCATTCTTCTTTTTTTATTTCCTCTTTTCTCTTTCCCTTTCTACTTTACCAACTTCATAGGCCATCTATCCCCTTTGTCGTTTTCCACCACCTGGCATCATCATAGCCATGGATGAGAGTGAGGGTATCTCTCTATCCCTATCTACTCCATGTGACATGTTGGCCTTGTCCATTCTAGTGGGATAAGATCCAATGACTGACCTTTATCAAGAACAACAATCCATAATCATTTCAAAACCACAAGTGCTTGATCCATGACTATGCAATTTACCTATGAAATATCTAACGACTAAGATTGATCGTATCTGACAATGGATATTGATATTGGACCCAGAGGTGATTGGATTTTATTGATGCTACTTGACTTAAAAATATGAAACAACGAAGTTCCTTTTGTAACACCCATGTTTCCCCCAGCTTGTAATTAATCATTAATTATGATCACCATGATATGGCATGGGAACAATATAAATGTATTATTTTTAGATTGCCAATAAATGACTGTGGGGGTGAAGCCTTGAAGCACTGGCCATGACATCACTAGAGGAAAGAGTGAGGAAATAGTAGTGAGGGTTCATTATGTCAAAATGACCCAAATTCTCCTTGTTGAAATAATAAGCCTCATCCTGATCCCAAGGAAAAATTAGTTAATGAAAGAAGGATTGGTGGTTGAACAATCAACTACCCCCATGAATGGAAGCATGGAGAGTCTGTATGAGGATAAAGAATACCATCATCTTGAAGTATCACAGAGTGAATTTTTCCTGCAAGCCCAGACTAACCTGAGTTTCTTTTGATAGAAGGAACATGAGAGGTCCAGAACCTTCCTGGGGAGGAAAAATGCATCAAAGAATACACACGAAGGCAGACAAGAAGGAGACACACCGAGAGGGGGGTTGTGCGACCTGGGATATGCAAAGAGAAAGAGGAAGAAAGTGTGATTCTCTCTAGCTGAGAATAAGAACTGAAAGATTAAGTTGTTCTGGTTATTGGAGAGAAGAAGAGAAAGGATCTCTGAGAAATTACAGAAAACAAGACCTGAGTAGAAGGTCGCGAGATTGATGCGGATGGAGCATATGATAAACCTCACATAGGTTGTGACAGAGAAAGAACCTCTGAGAAACTACAAAAATTTCCCTACTGATATCATGGCTTGGCACAGGGGTGGCCAGAGTGCTAAGAATGAATGCCTCTAAGACTATGGTTGGGTGGAAAGGAGAACACCCATAGTTAGTGGTCGGTGATCGACTGTAATAGAATAGATAAGTATTTCATTTACCCTATGTACTAGAATTGAAATGCATGATTTGAATGTCTGTGTCTATGACTAATATTTGTATGGTTTGATTTATATTAGAAATGCTTATCATTCCTTTGTAAACCCCTCATTTGAATGGTTTTCTATTTTCCTCTTCTTAGCAACATGAGAATAGTTATACATGGTTCTATAAATGAATCTAAGAATAAGTTTACAATCTCTGTATTGGTTGGAAAATCCTTAAGGGAATTTTTCCCAAGGATTAACTTTGTAATGCGAGAGTCAGGGTAGATTTAGTTAAAATACTTTAGTCCTATCGACCCCTTGAATTTACCTTCATAGGATTACTAAATTCGAGCTTTGTGGAGGGAAGGTGCCTCCTTTAAACCATCCGTCTGTGTGACCGAGAGATCATGTCCACGGACCTAACCAAATAATGGATAAGAGTAGAGCATACAACCTCGGGGATTGTTAGATAATCCATACGATCGAGACCTGGGAACCCTTCGCTAGGTCTGAAAGGAGCTAAGTTATTTTGGCTTTGGAAATCCAAGAGTTCAGAGCTCCGAGATGATATGACTTTACAACCTCCGAAACCAACCGAAGGTAACCTGCTGGTTCGGTTACCTGCGAGGTTGACCAACATTTGGCAGTCTCTTAAACATGACCATTGGATTTGTCCCACCGATTAAACCCTGACCCACTTATTGTTCACAAAGTAAGGTGAGTCATAGATACGAAGATACTTGGGATCTTCATTGACCATTGGTTCTACGTCATGGTCAACCCAACATTGACCATTTTGGGAGAATAGAGGTGTCATAACAACAAAAACCCCGAATGTCGGAGTTGTGAATTAATGTGATCCGTAGCTCTGGGGAGTCCATTGAGAACCCCTCCCAACCATTCGATCAACTAGTGGAAGGATTTGCATATAGCACTTCGGCAAAGTCCTACTCCAGGAGAAAAAAAGTGTTAAGCAGGTAGAACCTTGAACGTCGAAATCGCGAAGTGACGAGAGCCATAGATCTAAGGATGCTTCGGGATTAATCATGACCATTGGATCTAGGCCGTGGTAAAGAGGAGATTACACAGCCAAACCCCCGAACTCTGAAGTCGCAAAGAAACATAGGTCGTAGATCTGTGGATCTACGTGGAACTGTCTCAACCATGGGATAAAAATTAGTGGGACATGGTTGGAAGGAGTTCGGACTTCGGGGCTTCAGGACATTTCACAGGTAGTCAAGATAAGAGGATTCTGGAGGCTGTCTGTTCAGAGTGACATGGCATGCTGACATCACCCAGGGTGACGTGGATCCATTTTTGGCATGCCACGTGTCACATTGATTCATTCGTTTTACAGGCCTTATATGCCAACTGGAACGTGACACGTGTCACCCATTGATAGGGACACGTGTAATCTCTTTCCTTTGCCAGGTGTCACCCCCTGTTGTATAGTTTTTGGACCTAATGGCTTTTAGGAACCCAAGAGTTTGGGAGTTCGAAACTCTGGGAGGTTTAGGATGTTATAATGTATGCTCCAAAAGGGCCGAAGGCCAGAGCTACGTGGCAGGACCTCACAAGTCTGGGAGTTTTGTGGGTATGTTCATAACAACACGATGAGGAACCTCACTGAAGGCCAGAGCCATGTGGTATGATTCCAGGACTTCGGTACTCTGAGAATGGTTCATACATGGATAGGAAGGATGAAGCACTAAAGGCCCGGTGATCACGAAGGCGTGAGGAACATCCCCTGTAACGACCTCTCTAGTAGCCATGTCATCACTAAGGGATGGAAACCATGGTCAAGTCCGTGTTAGGTGGAATTGTATGAACGAGGTGAACCCACGTGGGTTTCATGTGGCCTTTGACCAGTGATGCCTGAAGAGCTTCAAAAGGACATAAATTCCAATCTAGAGCTCGGATTGGATCATGGTAATAGTCGTTGGAAAACTCTTGACGAGTATAAGGTGATGGAGATCTCGGGAAGAGGATTTGATATGATGGAGGAAAGTGAAATTTTGATTCCCTGTCCCTTAAAAAGGTACTTAAGGGGTTGGGTGTATTACAAATTGGTATTAGAGAAGAAAACAACACTTGGACTCCTTGGGCTCACAAAAGAGTCAAGTGATTATTTTTATTTCTTAGATAACTTAAGGGAGAGGGAACCCTACCCTACCCTATCTAGCAGAGAATGATTAAAACATAGGCCTAGATGGGCCAGAGAACAGTCATAAGACTAGTTTACCAAGGCTAAGATGAGCCCGTTGAGAGTATTATTGTCGTATGGAAATTATATGCATAACTCCCTTGAGGAGAAGGATGCATATTAAAATTTAGTTGGGATTTTACCCAAGAGATTGAATCATGCTAGATTGTGGTAGAAGAAGCCCACCATTTCTTTTGGAGAAATGATAGCCAACCCTACAAAAGTGGGCTTATGAAACCTCTATTAATTAAAAGCATTGGTTAAATGAAGGATTTGGAATTGGGAGAACAATCCTCCATGTCTAGAGGCCTCATTGGATTAGGTGAGATCAACCTCCTTGACCTATTATAACTGAAAGACCTCCTTCTAGGGTAATCACTCTTTGCAAAATAAAGGAATTCATGAGGACTGAGAATGAACCTCATAGAAGAAGTGAAATGACATGAGCAATTTCAAAATATCATGGTTGGGCTATGGAAGTGTGTACCCCTACTAACTAAGGGTAAGTCTATACATGAAAATGCAAGAGGAAAGTAAGTGGAACCCACCTGCTCTACAAACATAGGTATAATGCTTGGTGCATGTAGATATGTTGAAATTTATATTGAAAGGATAGATCATGCATATGGCATGCATATATACCTATTATAGTCTATCATTGAATGTAAAATATGGTGATGTCATAGATCGTATGGTTATTGATGATTTGACTATGGAAGCATAAGTAAAAGGTTGATGATGTTGAGTATATAGTACCTTATGAGGATAAGGCATAATGGTTAATGAAATGTTGATCATGAATGTGGTAAAGGAAGTGTTGGGACACTTCTAGAGGACCAATAGGTCAGGTTGACATCCAGAGGTGGATGATATCCATATAAGGCAGGGCTTGGTATACTCAAGTAGTAGTGAGAGGGAATCTAGAAAAGGATTTCCTTGATAAAAACATATGTTAATAAAAAATGGTTTGAGGCATGAAAAATAAACTTGATAAGTTGTCTTGTTGCCCTGGGAATTGTTGGAATTGCCCAGATAATATTTCTGGATTGTTGAATAACTTTATACTAGTTGATGCAAAAATTTCTTCTTATTGGTTGTTTTCGTATGGAAAGGGGGACATAGTTATGATTATGTCTGTTAAACTTGCCATGTGGATATCATCTAAATGACTACAAGCTCTCCGCATAGAGAGCAACTCAGTTTTGAGTATCTCTATGAGACTTTTCATAAGAATGGAAACAAGATCCTTGGGAGGAGGATCTTGAAGTTTGATATGTCTATGTGTATGCATGACATAGAAAAGGTACAAGCAATGAGCTTGCATGATGAATGTTTGTCTATGTTTGTATGTTCTTGAGTGCAGGGATTTAATGCATTGTGAGGTTTCTTGATATGAAGACTAATATTAAGACCAAACAAATATGAGTGAATGATATTAAATTTGCAAGTGATGCACATATATGATGTAAGAGTAAATGAGCAAGGATTCTTTGTTGTCAAGATAATAGGCAAAATGATTTTTCCTTTGAGGAACATGTGGGAATGATTGTGAAAAATCATGAGTTGAATGATTTTAAAAGTAAATATGTATGTGAGTTGTGAAATATACTTATGGTAGCTACACATAGGCTTATGATTATGCATGTGGTTAAGTACATCATGGATGTAAGTTAACAAAACAAATAATATATGTGGATAAATAATCTGGATGCATAACAAAGATGCATGTTTATGTTCCTTATGGAAATATTTGGTAAACATATGAAGCTAACTCAAGGTTGAGGCCATCACAGATATTGAAGGATAAGCAATAAGGAAGTTGCATGCTGAAGGATTTCCTTGTGGAGGAACTGTGTGAAGACTCTGTCAGGAGAATAGAGTCACCACCTTAATGACTATTGAGAATTGAGCAGTGGGCTGCAAGCATATGTATATAGATAAGAATATTGGATTACATTCTAAAACAAAATGTATGAGTGGAAGACTAAAAAATTAATGTTGACCATGTTGACAACTGAATGATAATGAGTAGAATGTGCAGGTTCATGATTTATTATGAACAAAAAAGTCTTCTATTGGAGCATGTCAATGTATCCAATAAGTTAGGGCGATCCTAACCAAGGTTGCTAAAGGAAAGGAGCAGGAATATCCTAGCAAGGAGTAGATTTCATAAGTAATGAAGGAGAAAAAGGGGGAGTACTTTTCTCACCCTAAAAACTCTAAATTGTTTAACAAAGTTGTAAGTCTTGGAAGAGTAGTTGTGGGAACAAGTATAGCTAGAAAAAGGGAGAATGAATAAATAAGCATATTTAAATGAATACGTTTGGTCAAACCATGTTAAATAAAGGAAGTTAGGCCCTGGAAAATAACTCGGTTGGACTAAAATTCCAAGGCTATGTAGAGGGAGTTGGATGAGGGAAGAGTTCCTTGACCCCTTCCTTGTTGTTTATTGTATTTCTCTAGTACGAGAGATTGATTTACTAATAAAAGTAAATGTTTTGACATTATAGTGATGATGGTTGTATGACTGTAGAAACAATTGATAATTGTTTGTGCTTCACTCATGGAAACATTGAGGATAATGTGATGAAGTGCATAAAGATATGCTAGGACATATATGATTTTTTTTTATTGATTTGAAGGCTATGATACAATCACTTTTATCTACATGATGGCTAATATATTTGTGGTGTATGTCATGTGTAGAAAGAAATTGGAGTTGTTGAGAAAGGCAGTTGCCAATTATGGACAACCTTAAGCAAAGGAAGTCTATGCTGGTCGAGGATGACTTATAATCCTTGCAAGAAAATGTGTGAGCAAGGAGTGCCATGGATACAATGACAAATCTAGGGATATTGGGGATAAAGGTGCTCATAGTTAACACGTTGCATGAGACACATTGAGGAAATGAATGTTTGCATAGGAGGAAAACAAAATATTTCCCATTAAGGAAGGAGGACCTTCCAATACTCTACTTGAATTTTAGAAGTGTTAAAGAAAAGAGAAGTTGGGTGGCCATGAGTGATGGCCCCCTGGTTACTAATGAAGGAAGAATGCTTGGGGGAATTCAAGAGAAAAATTTGAAGTTTCATATGTGCTAATTTGGGGTCATGATCATCCTATAGCAGGAAGCATAGTCCTACTGCAATAATGAACGAGAATGATTAAACCCTATGGTGAAGAGGTTGGATGAGATCCAACACACCATGACAAGGTGATTTCCATAAGTGTGGCAAACTTAAACCCAATGTAAGGGAACATTGGGTATGAAGGTATCCATGAATATTGGCACATGGATTAAAGTCGTTTCACAATTAAAATTGCATTGGGAAAATTTAGTGTGTTGAAAGAATGCATATGTAGATAATGATGTATCCTTTTGCCTTGTACCCTTGAATAGATGAAAATGACTTGGACTATTAGTATGCATAGTTTTGAAAATATAATGTGCAGGAAAACTAACAATTTGTTTGGCTGGGGAATGCTGATATTGTAGGAAGAAAAGGGTCTTGGATATGGAAGCGTTGTAAGCCCATAAGGAAGACCAATTGAATTCTAAGATAAATTGATATGGGAAGGAAAGTCCCATACTTGTGACTCTATTTCATGTGCAGAATAGATATGAAAATAAATGTGGAATTTGGAAATCTGTGGGTGACAGATTTGCAAGAAAATTCTGAATATGAAATTGATGATAATATCTCATAATTTATTTATATCTGTGATATAGGTGAGATGAAAAATATTTTTCTTAGGAGGATAGGTGAAGGTTGTCAAGCTAGAAATCATGAAAAAGGATATCGTTTAGATAAGAGAACCCTGTGGTAAGCCATGATCGCCCTATAATATGTTGTTTTGTGGCAACACAAGCCGAAGGGACGCCTCTGTAGAGAAATTCTGAGGGATGCCTAAACTGTGACTCTCAATGAAGTATTTAGAACTCTTCCTATGCAACAAATCCTTGGAAAGGAAAGATAAATTGCCCAAGAAACTGTATAGTAGAGATTCAGGGGATACCTGAGCCTGGGCCTGGAGGGTGAGTGACCGCAAGGAAGAGGAGACTTTGATAATTCTTATAAACTATTGATTGGGATCATGCACACAATTGTTATGTCAAGGAAAAAAATGAGTTAATATAACAAGACAACCATATGGATGTAAATCCATGAACTGCACAAATAAGTATTGTGCTAGATTATGAAATTTTCCTCTTGAATTTTGCACAACAATAAATTTCGTTTGCATTTAATTGTGATTAATATGCTTGTTGTCCAAGATTATTGAAGGCAGGTGACAAAGGGAAAGAGTCTGGAAAGGACCTGACCAAGAAAGAGGATTGATATTTCTGAAGCAACTGAATGACAAATGTATGACATGTGTTGCTCAAAAAGAACATCGAGGACGTTGTCCCTCTTAAGGGGAGGGGATTGTAACACCCTTGTTTCCCCTAGCTTGTAATTAATCATTAATTATGATCACCATGTTATGGCATGGGAACAATGTAAATGCATTATTGTTTAGATTTCCAATAACTGACTGTGGGGGTGAATCCTTGAAGTATCGACCATGATATCACTAGAGGAAAGAGTGAGGAAACAATAGAGAGGGTTCATTATGTCAAAATGACCCAAATTCTCCTTACTGAAATAATAAGCCTCATCATGATCCCAAGGAAAAATCAGTTAATGAAAGAAGGAATGGTGGTTGAACAATAAACTACCCCCATGAATGGAAACATGGAGAGCCTGCCTGAGCAGATAGAATATCGTTGGCCCGAATTACCACAAAGTGTAGTTTTCCTGCAGGCCCAGACTGACCCGAGTTTCTTCTGACAGAAGGAACATGACAAGTCCAGAACACCCATAGTCATTGGTCGGTGATCGACTTTAATAGATAAGTATATCATTTACCCTGTGCACTGGAATTGAAAAGCATGATTTGAATGCCTGTGTTTATGACTAAGATTTGCAGGGTTTGATTTATATTATAAATTCTTATCACTCCTCTGTAACCCATGCATTTGAATGGATTTATATTTGTCTCTGCTTAGCAACATGAGAACCGTTAGACATGGGTTTGTAAATGAATCTAATAATAATTTTATGATCTCTGTGTTGGTTGGAAAATCCTTAAGGGAAGTTTTCCCAAGGATTGAATTTGTAATGCAAGAGTCGGGGTAGATTTAGCTAAAATACTGCAGTCTTGTTGACCCCTTGAATTTACCTTCGCAGGATTACTAAATTCAATCTCTATGGAGGGAGGACACCTCCTTCAAACCATCCATTCGTGTGACCGAGAGCTCATGTCCACGACCCTAAAAAAATAATGGCTAAGAGTAGAGTGTACAAACTCGAGGCTTGTTCGAGAATCCATATGACTGAGACCTTGGAACCCTTCTCTAGGTCTAAACGGAGACCTTGGGTTGGGACCACCACATTCCTTGATAACATTCCCTCCCAAGTTGCAATGGAGTTATTCATGAGTACTTCATAGATCACTCGAGCATCGAGTCATCTCACTGATTTGTATACTATGACATAGATCCACATTTGTACATGGTTGTGGCTATGTATTCATTTGTGACATGGATCCACAATGTATTATTTCGTGACCATGATCTAGTCAGTTGTGTCATGCATGGATCTGCAGTGTATTTTTTTTGTGGCTATGATTAGTTTCTATTAACGAGCATGGGCATGCTCGCCTCGGGGATGTTATTATTGTGTAGGAATGATGCTAGATTATTCCCATTTTCCTTCACCTCAAGCTCCATAAATTTTTATTCATAAAGTATTTCGGCCATCAAACACCTCTTCTGAACTCACACTTTAGGGGGCATCTGTTATACAGTTATTTTCCACCTGATCACTTGATGGGCATCATCTAGAGGTTAGAGGTCCGAGACACTTAATTATGCCATTTTCCTCTTGAGTATGCACCACCTTTTTTCCCGGTTGCAGGTTGTACCTTTACAACCTGTGACCAAAATAGATGGTCACTCCTTTTCCTTTTGCAAAGGGAGATCGGTTGCACCTTGCAAGAATACAAGGTGTGACTGGGTCTGTTATTCTCAATTAAGGAATGGCTACAATGAGATGGGATCAAACTTATATTTCTCGTAATTCAACCTTGGGAATATTTCTATTTTGAGTGTCTAAGAGTTATCCACCATCTCATCTCTTTCATTCAATATATTGTGGGTCTCTCATGGGAAAAGGGGAGGAAAAGATAAAGTAAATTTATAATGTCAGATTGATTACGAAGCTTGGGAAAGGAAATTGGGAGAAGCTCCATCAAGCTATTTGTATGTAGGTTGTAAGATGTTTTCCTTATTAATAGAGGATGCACATGATTTTCCCCTCTATTTGATTGTATATGGTGATTATAATCATCATAGAGAGTTAATATTTTCATGTCTTTGTGATATATTATTAGATCTATGTTTTATACATGTTACATTTGATCTCATGAAAGGTGTTTGTTGTTTCCTAGTGCACGAACCTGTGTTCATGAAAGTGAAGGATATCTTCAAAGGAGCGAGCAACCAAGGAGCATGCAAGGACAACTGTCGAAGTATCGGGTATGCTTCTCATCCTATTATCTCATAGATCTTTTCATGTATGATTTAGATCTAGGAAAATATACAATTTGCATATCTATTTTGTCTTAGGTCTAGGAAGATCCTAAGGGAGGTAACTCATGTTGGGTACATTTATCCTACAACAAGTCCACCCCCCCTCGAAGTGGTCTATATTCATTGAATTTTTATCTTTTTCAAGGCCCTTGGTTCATAACATATCCTTTTGTATATTTCTCCATAGTTGGGGAAAGGAGTTTGTGGAAAAATATGTGCTTCAATATCCTTATAGATAGTTAGTATTCATTCAACATCAGGTTTGAATAATTGAATTACAGATAATTGTTTTAGGTTAGCCTCCACATCACTCTCAACCTTCTCAATGGGTTTAATGATAGGCTTCCTTCCTTTTGGAGTTCTATTTGGTGTTCTAGAAAGGGTTCTTCAGGGAGGCATATTGACCGAAGAATTAAAATAAAATAACATTTCAAATCTTCCTTATAATTTACAGTTTCCTAATTTTTTCAACAATTGAAAAAGAAAAACCATGCTTGCAAAATAGAAAAAACTTTTCCTTTCACTCTCCAATTATTCGAAAGAGAATTCATAAGTTTTGGGCAAGAAATTTCATGAAAGAAGTTGTCCTAAAAATTACCTAAACAATCTGAGCAAAATTAACCAAATCTCGAGAATTCACTCGATAACCATAAATTTATGACTAGTAAGAAGCTAATTGTTGACACTCGGAACTGAATTTGGGTTGCAGCAAATCAATACCGAGGCAACCTCGAACCACTTTGGATTGGAAGCTGCCCTCTCCCAACCTGAGAGGGATCTCTTAAACAATGTCACAATATGATTTTCAGTAGACGTGAAATGGTGGGCAGATTTATGGGTAAATGATGGTCTTGGATTTTTAGAGTTTGGGGGTTAAACCAGGGAAATGGTCCATTGGGCATGGAGTCAAGAAAAACCGAGGAAAGGAGATAATAACAGCGATCATTTAACTTGCGGAAAGTGAGGCAAAGTAAGTCTATCTTTCAGCGATTTGATAATCATGATGCGGTAGTGGAAAAAGGAAAGGAAAGGCCGATGCAACAGAGAATATATGCAGAATTCTGGAAGTGTAGACTGGTCTAACACCCGGTGATAGCTGGTGCAGAGGAAAGACAGTAAACGATTACAGAAAACCATAATTCATTCGTTATAGTAGTGGTTGTACTAAAGTATAACGAAGCACATCAATTAGGAAGATAAATGAAACGAAGATACAGGAAAACAAACTTGTACACAAGAAGAGATAAACAAAATGATAATGACAACACATCAACTGTGGGTAAGGAGCATATAAAATGAATTCCAAACAGATTTAACACAGCTGAAATAAGAAGAACATGTTGAAAGAAATCGACCGTGATGAATCTCACAATCTCAAGCAAATACATCATCTTTATTTCTCCAATCTGGCTTTACAAATTAACTCAGCATGCTAAGGAACACCTCTTTCAAAGAGGTTTCTTCCTCAGCGCGCCCCCCACCCCCCTTTTCGTTACATCTCTCAGTCGTTTAAAAGAAAAATCTAAAATCAATCTCTTTGTGTTTCGGGGAATATGAAACGGTTTGTCTTCTGGACTTCGCGACTACCAGATGTTCTGTCGTTACTAACATTGGTGTGCGCTGGCAAAAAAAATCGTTCAGGTACCCCTGGTCTTTGCCCTTGCCTGTGTCAATGAATTCCAGCAATAGGTGTCTTCACTGCCCACGGTTGTTCTTTCCCCGACCTTGGTTCTGAAGGGTTTTGTATACGAAGCATCCATGGCCACAACGGTTAGCTTGTGATTGGCGATAGTAAAAAATAGTTCTTGATTGAGTGCAGCGTTCACAATGCGCAGAAGGTGAATCTCCTCGTTGTAAATTGGTACTCAAAATGTCTCTTGTCTTGAACATGGATAAAGATCTCCTGGCTGTCCATTAATAGTATAAGCATCAGGCACATTAGGTGCAGCTCCTGTGCGTGTGGCCTGATTCACGACGTCTATGGGATTTCTGTTCCACCATTTTCCAAGCATAATGGGAACTTCGCCATAGGGTTTAGGAAAAGGATATGATTTTCCTTCCTTGGGATAGACTACTATAGCTCCATGGACCATCGCTTGGAGCCATGAGGAGTGAGCATGCCACCATATGGTTCTTTCCTGTCCACTAATGGTAAATTGCTATGTAAAATTTCCACCAGGTGGAGTTGGGCATTGTGTAATATATTTCGGTCCATCGGCCAACCCTGTACGCAACTACTTCGCTCCATGCCAGTGAACAGTGGAATTGCATGGTCCTTTGTTAACAGATGTAACAACAACAGTGTCACCGTCATGGACATAGATAGTTGGACCTGGGAATAGTCCATTGATAGTGATTCTTGTATACTGCTTGCATTCCCTGGTAAGTGTCGTTGGTTCAAGAACGAAGGTATGAAAGTGGACTTTTGCGTTTGTGATGACAGCCAAATAAGCAACTAATGCGAGTAGAAGAACAAGCCGAACCGAAGACATTCTTATTGATTGTAAAGACATTGTAAGCATTACTAGGCTTGCAAACTAATAAACCATTCAATTCGAATAGAAACTTGGCACATTGAATGCACTACCGATGTGTGTTTCTGCTAATGAGAACGATTGTATTATATAGGACTAAATTTCATGAAACGACAGAAATGGCATCATTGTTGTTGCGAATAGTAAGGCCTTCGTTGATAGGAGAAAGTTTTCTCACGCAATAGCTGGCATCTCTACTGTTGATCTTTAAGGGATTCCATAAACAGATATGCTAAGTCAATCTTCTCAGAGTCGGTCCACCAACAAAATATTATGCTCCGTCAATGTTTTGAAATGATAGTGCGATCAACACTGAAGCTTGGGGTGAATGAACGTTGGTATCTGAGTTCCATCCATGCTCTTATTATTGTTGTACAAAACCTCGAAGGCGAGGCAAGCCTTCAGAGTACGTCTGTACAGATTGGTCCGGCTAAAAATATACAGAAACTGGAGAATAGAAGCGTTGATACTGGTTTGGTCTATTCCCATCCCCGTATGGATGCAATCAATGATCACAATGATGGAGCCGCCCAAAAATGATGAGTATAAATCCGACAATACAAATTTTGAAGTGGCGACGGAACGGTGTAAATTTCCTCCCTGGAAAGTTTTGCTAATCTCTCCTACCTTCTCATCTGCGACATATGCATATGAGGCAGGTCGTAGGGAAGTGCGAGGTGGAAAGATAGGGCAAGCCTTTCGCAGTCTGGAGCGCAATATTCAAACGCGTTGTCCAGCCGAGAAAAATCCTCCTCGTTCATGACCTGCTTTCCGGCGCCTCCATGTCCTGCACCACCACCGACGAGCACCTCGTGAATGGTAACACCCCCATCATCACACAAATGGTAACACCCCAATCATCAAACGAATGGTAACGCCCCAATATCTCCTGAAGCCACATGCCATAATCTTCGTCTCCCGGAGTCAGCTCCTGAGCATCGTCCCTAATCTTGTTGCAGCGGTTTCTGACAATGCATACTTTCTTCTCGCCGGGCAATTCTTTTAAGTTCGCTTCGGACAACCATAATTCTTTCAAGGACCGTTGATGTGCGATTTGGCCAGGCAATTCTTTCACCTTCTTACATGATGAAAGCTCTAAGTATTCCAGTGTGGTAATGTTTCCAAGTGTTCCTTTGGAGAAGGTCAAATTGGTGCAACCCCACAAACATAGATGTTTTAGTCGACTTAAATGTCCAAAAGTATGTGGAAGCATCTGCAAACTGGAAGAATTTGTCAAATCTATGTGCTCGAGATTTGTTAGCTTTCTGAAGGAATCAGGTAGCGACATCAATCTCTCGCACCCTTTGAACTCTAAGTATTTCAAGGAGCACAGGTCACAGAATTCTTCTGGCAGAGTTTCCAGTGCGATGTTGTGGAAATGTGGACGAGATATGACAATCTTTTCGAGGTGCTTCAGCTGCCCTATGGACTTCGGAAAGTCTGAAAGGGGAGATGTGATATTT
This sequence comes from Picea glauca, assembly GCA_000966675.3. NCBI lineage: Eukaryota > Viridiplantae > Streptophyta > Pinopsida > Pinales > Pinaceae > Picea > Picea glauca. The sequence goes on along the minus strand of JZKD02S1673663.1, from coordinate 444,581 downwards.
AGCTTGCGCAACTCGAGAGGGACCTGATATTGACGTCTCCACAATATTTTTAATTCGGCCCCTGCTACTTCTAAAACTTTTAATTTCTCCATCGGAATCCACGAAGGCAGACAAGAGTATGGACACTTATACTAGTGGAGCCATATAAGATTTGGTGACCGTGCCCTCCTCAATATGCGTTCTAAATAACCATCTTCAGTTGCAACAAGTTGCAAATTCAGAATACCACCACGATCGAAATTATTGAATAGCTGCCTCAAACAGTTCTCGAACACCTCATCACTCCATCTTCTGTACCATGACATTTCTGCACCCCTCGTGATGAGCGAATCGGAAAAACGATGTGCGCGATTAATCGTCTTGATCCCACGAACTTCAGTTATTACAGATGAGGATTGTTCCAACCAATCATCAATGGTGTCGGTCGTGTAATGCCAAAGACGGACGGGCATTGATACGTCCTCGACAATATTTCTTGCTAGATCTCTAATGTGATCATACATTTTTATGATTTTTATCTTATTTCCACGGTCCACCTCAAGTAGACACTTGTCTTCCAGATTTTGAAGCCCCACCATACCACAAATTTTTATTGCCAAATCTCTGTCTTCTCCTATGAAATAACAAACAATATCTAAGAATATTCGTCGATCCTCCTCATGGAGTTTGTCATAACTGATTCTAAGTCCTTGCTGTATCTCCACAGGTAGTGTCTTGGGAAGTTGATCGAATAGCCCCTCCCAGTAACTTTTGTCATTTCTTCCCGAATCAAGCGCCCCGAATATTTTCAATGACAATGGCAAGCCATCACAGGTCTTTACAAACAGACCTACCAGATCTTCAAATTCCAGTGGTGGAAATGGCTAAAAAAAGGCATATGAGTAGAAGAGTTGTTTGGAGTGTAGTGTATTCAGCCCCCCTAAATTATAAATTGACGACTCTAACACCCCCGAGCTTTTGAGGACATGCTTGTACCGCGAAGTAACCAAAATCAAGCTTTTGGGACTAAGGATATCCTTAATTGGCAAAAGCACATCCAGCTAATCGGCATTATCTACATCGTCTACAATAATAAGAGCGTGACAAGATGAGAGATGCCTTTTAAGTATACCTATACCTTGGGCAGTACAGTCAATTTTGATATTTGTTACAACACTAATGATTGCGAGGAATGTGATAGATAAAAGATAAAATAGACTTTGATGTATACAACACATGGTATAATTTGTTAGTCAATTTTGATATTTGTTACAACACTAATGATTGCGAGGAATGTGATAGATAAAAGATAAAATAGACTTTGATGTATACAACACATGGTATAATTTGTTGTGGAAGAATTTAAAGTAGACTTCAATGATGAACCCAATAATTCAATGAGATAGAAAAGGTTCAACATGATTCTAATGAGTGCAAAATGGATAAAATCAATTGGTCTTATAGAAATTTTGCGAAAATCATTTTCACAAATAGATTAAACAAACAAGTGTGAAATACAGTTATATTTTGTTAGATTTCACATTCAAACCTGATGGGACACTTTATCTATCACTTTCCAAAAGAGTTATGGTGATGTGATGGGTTCCATGGTTATTAGAGTAATGCTCCTAATTGGTTCTAGCGATGTGATGGGTTCCATAGTTGTTAGAGTAATGCTCCCAATTTTCATGTGATTTAATCCTTAGCAAATTTTAAAAATTGAGCGATGGAACGATGTTGTTAACTTCTTATATTGTAGAGTGTATATGGCATTACTATTTAAACAAGTTTAAAATCATATAGATGCCACTTTTCTCAATAAATGTACACTAATGATCGAAGCACACTAAATGTACAATATTGTATAAAGTCAAACAGTTCCCCTAATGATCGAAGCACACTAAAATTCTTCTTTCATTCGAATGTTTGAAAGTTCAAAATTGTTGCAAAACGCTAGGATAGTTTTCTAACTTTTCGTTGGGGGAGATTTTTACTCTAGATTGGAGCAAAGTCCGATTTTGTTCCAACAAGATAACTTATTGAAACAATTTCAATCTTTATAATTCACACATTTTTAAACTTTGTGATTTTGTTCCAATAAGAGAACTTATTGAAACAATTTCAAACTTTATAATTGACACATTTTTAAACTTTATAATTAACACAATTTTAAACTTTATGATTGAAACAATTTCAAACTTTATAATTGACACATTTTTAAACTCTATAATTGACACAATTTTAAACTTTTAAATTTTCATTTTAACGAAGTTTAGGTGGCACTCCAATGCTCGGAGATAATTTTCACTGTTTTTAAATGTGATACATTGGGATGAATAAACTTTTATTTGCGCCATGATCGAAGTAAATTTAAACTTTTCATGAATGAAGGTTGTAAGTGTCCTTTGATACATAAAGCATATCAAAGAAATTTGATTTTTCAATGGGGGAGCAAAGTGAACTTTCTACTTTGATGAAAGTTTAAAATTTTTTCAAAGAATAACTTAAAAAAGGTTATAATTTTTTCAGTTTTTTCTTGGTAAAAGTTAGGTAAGATCAATTTCACTAAATTTAAAGGGAAAATGAATTTATACAAAAGAAACTAAAACTTTGAAGGGAAAAGAAAATCGTGGTACCGAAAAATTATTGATTTTTTTTGGGGTGTGTTAGGACCTCAACAACTATGTAAAAAGGAAGCACTCAAGGTTATTATATAATGGTCTAATATGGTTGTTGGGAGCATAAGGGGGCTATGAGTCTATAAGAGAGGAAGATTTAAAGATAGTTTGATGGGAAAGATAACATTTTTTTCCGTGTGTTAATGCAAGAACTAACATCTTCTCCATCGTGTGCATTAAATGAAGCTCAAAATTAGATTTGACTTAGAAATCGAAATATAAATGCATTAAGTGGTTGGTGAGGGAAGGTCTACCTCATGTAATAATGAGTATGGGAAAGATACTTGGTAAGGAAAGATTATAATCATTTTGGGAAAATGAAACAAACTTTGGTTTCATCCCAAAACCTCATCATATTGCACTCATTCTCTTCATTATGATCTAAATTCCATGTTACATTCCCAAGGTGTATTCCCATTCAAAATCCAAAAAAAATACATATACCAACACCATGAAAAGTGAATTGATGACTTTGGTAGGGAAATAGGTGGTTCTATGATAGGGAAATATTGGAAACCCTTCCCTATATGTTTATGTGTCTCATTGACCTCTTTTGAGCCGAAGAATCACTCCATTAGGATTTTCCAAAAGGAAATCAATTGTTGGGATTCTCCTACCTACATCAGAGGAGAATATAGTAGTGTTTTCTCAAGGGATTTTATAGCAGAGAAGGGAAATGTCCAAATTTTTTGTATATGGTCATGAAAAGATATTTGTATGGTTGATTGATAGCCTAATGAGGTCTCTAGAGTGTTTATACTGCAAATATTGGTTGGTTCATAAGAAAAATGAGCTGAGTTGTGTGTGTTATAAGACAATATATGATTTATTCACCTTGGAGGCCTTATAGCCAAACTTAGGAGTCACATATATACTATATCATGCTTATTGGACAATGAATCACTCTTCCACAACTAGTTTCTTAAATCAATTTCATTAAAATATTACTGATCATTCCATGTTTTACATTTCTATAATTTGACTCTTTATTTCTTGCTACAACGATGAATTGCACATATGTATTATGTGTTGTTTTGATTAAGAATAAATATAGGCATGTATTGTTATGTTTCCTGTGATTTGAAATAACATAAGTTAGATTATTCCATTGCATCTTTAGTGTTACACTCATCCATGAATTCATAGTATGTCAAGCTCTTTTAAAAGTCAAATCTATTTCTAAAAGTAAAAATTGTAGGTCAATTGACAAATTTTGAAATTGGATAAGTGGGTGTCCATTTGATGGTTTGAAGGGCAGAAATGGGTAGCCACATATTTCACAGACACCTTGGAGGAGGGGCTTAGTTTTATCTTTTTACACTTTAAATTTCATGTTTTTAAGAGTTTTGTGGGGGTCTAAAGAGTTTTCTTGAGATGGGATTTCTCTTAAGTAAGGTGGTAAGAATATGAAATTCTTAAATATCGTGCAATGAAGTTTTTTAGGGAAACATATTTTTGAAAAGGACAGTGGTGGGAATGAGCATGGAGATATTTATCAGTGTGAGTTTTCTTCCCATAACCCTAGTGGGAAAGGGACATTTTTGTCTCTTTAAAATAATAATATCAAAGAATGAAATTGAATCTAAAAATTGCTATGGTGAATCTCCATGGTAAATTAAATGTAATGGGAGATATCGTTAAAATGATTAAAAAAGACTATGAAACCATATAACAAAAGTGTCTTCCACAAACCTCTACCTACACTTGTGTATAAAACCTCTACCTCTACCTACATATGTGTATAAAAGGGAAACTATCAAGGGCCTTGGTTTCCAATTATTCTATATAAATATTAGTAATAAGGATGATACAATATTAACCCGTCGCATTGAGTTTGTTCATAAAATTTACCTCTAAAATTGAAAAAGTTTGACTCCACGAAAATCATAACAACGCTGGTTATGATTTGAAATGACGTCTAAGGCTCTAGTAATTAAGAATTTAAAGCTCATGAGGAAGTTGTGGTTATTTAGGGAGGTTGTGGATTTTATCAATGAGTTGTGACTAGCGAAAGGTTGAAGTTGACTAGATAGATAAGTGAGAGCATCAATGATGTTATCAATAAACCTTAAGGGAACATATTTCTTATGAATTTTACGTTGGCCATAAATTTGTGAGGTACATAAGTTATGAAGTACATAGTGTTCCTTAGTATGGAATCCTCATGAGAGGAGACGGAATTAATTGCCTTTGTTAAATAATTTGATTAAAGGGGTTAGGATTAGTGTAGAAAGTCGAGGAAAGGAAGTCAAAGATTTTGGTATCATAATGTGATAACAATAACATTAACCTGACTTTAGAGTGGCAAAATGAGGATGATAATTATGATTCCAACTCTATTTTAAAAGTTTTGAAATTTATTTTTAATTAACTTAAATTTTTTTAAATGTTTAATTTTATTTTATTTTCAATTATTAATATTTATTTTTTTATTTTGTTGTATGGAAAAAAGTAATGTACATTTTACAACTTAGTATTAAAGAGGTTGTGACATTTTTTTTTCATAAAATAAGTATGAATGAAATAATAATCATTCACAAATATTTATATATTTAAAAATAATAATATAAAAATGAGATTATATGAATTATTAGAAGAGTTAATTTTGTTTGGCAATATCAACTCTCAACATCAAATAGTATGACATGGTCCCTTATTCCATAGATAAGGGGGTCTCATACATCAATTTAGTGTCTAGTTTGATTATGACCTTATTATTATTATTATTATTATTATTACTTCTACTTTTTTTTTAAAGGAAAAAAAATCGATGATTTTATTATATTGATAACAAAATTACAATTGTAGATGCTCGTGGCATACTCAAGGGTTGTGCCCTTTGAGTCCTTTGTAGGAGAGTAAAAAATGTGTGCTTATGCACTTATATGAAAAACTACCATTGGTTTTCAATTACATGTCATCAAAAAAATAAACTGACTTAGAGCCCAAAGTTTTCAATATACAATTTTTTTTTAAAAGTTGAGGGAATTTGTCCCTAAGGTCCTTGTTACTGATTATCATAGAGATATTTGGAGTTGGTCCCATAGGGGGTGAAAATATTCAGTGGATTGTTCCTAGGATTTTTTGTTGATTTTCCACGCTACTCTTTCCAGTTCCAGACCAACTTTGGAGAGTTGGTCGACAGATGAGTTATGTTGCCTATACACATGAGTGAAAGAGATGTGAGAAAATGAATTTGCTATTCTTTTGACTTCTTGTAACAAAGGCTCTAGAAATTATTTTTGAATTGCGAAGGTGTTGGTCATCCAATTTATTATGAGGAGTGAGTCCCCATAGATGTCAAGACTTCCAACTCCGTTCTCTTTTTCCAAAATAAGAAGGAGATTTAAGGCAATGAGCTCGCTTAGAGTTTTAGTGGCAGGACCAATTCCAATAGAGAAGGAAAAGGAGGATGGTTTCGAAAGGAAAATGAGGCCCCCAACACCCCCTCTAGGGGGTTGCCCTTGAGAAACACCATCAAAGAAAGCCTAGGGAGAGGAGGTTTGTATATTGACCTCCAGGTGCAGGGGGAGGGAAGAGAGGGGGGAGGGGAGGGTAGAGAGGAGAGGATGGCAAGGGATTGTAGGGCACACTCGAAGGAGGGGGGTGTTGTTGATTAAGGTTGGTTGTCATTGATGTCAACCCTTGAAGAAATCCCCGTAGCACAAGGTTTGGGTAATGGACCCAAGATTGTTTGATGTAAAGATGACTCATTATTGTCTTGTCATGGTTGATAAGAAGTAAAAATGGATGAACTCCAAAGTGGTCCCCTTATGGTGAAATCCATCACGGGAAGATGCTTTGCGGAGTGAGAGAAGCCATGTTTATTTGAGAAATAATGAGATTAAGGATAGTGAATTTGTGAGTGAAACTATCCTAGATGGATAATGCATGTCATGCCGTTTTCGGTGGTATGTGGAACGTTACATAACTCCTCACGGTTAGAGAGTTATGATCATATGAAGTTGGAGAACCCTCATGAGTCTTATAGAAGCCCCCAAGAGTCAAAGTGCTTTGCAAAAAGAAATTATTTTAAAATGAAGAAGACCTAAAATAAGGAAAGTGTAAGGCTACATGAAGATATAAAATAAAGACAAACCTCACTCATAAAAAACACACTTGTACATCTTGTATATCTATTTTCTTGTGTAAAGCTTCTTGTAAATACTTGTGGATACATCTGAAGTGGAAAACGTTTGAGGTAGCATGAAGGGTTGATGGAGAAATTCTCGAAATTACAGCTAAACCCTATTTTCTAAGGTTTACGCAGGTTGTCTGTGTACAAGGTGCGTACATGCTGAGTTATACGCAGGTTTTCTATGTACAAGGTGCGTACATGCTGAGTTATATGCGGGTTGTTTGTGTACAAGGTGCATACATGCTGAGTTATACACGGGATGACAGTGTATTAGGGTGCGTACATGTTGGTAAATCCATGGAAACTTGAAGAGATGAAGATGCAGAGGTTCTAGATTCTGAGATCAAGCTCCCAGGAAGGTCTAATGTGCTCAGATACATTAGATCCATCCATTGGTTCAAAAGGTATGTCTTATTTCTATGAATAGTTGGATTTTGATGTATGCATGAGGAATGACAATGGATATTTGAGAATTCTCCCTGGAGATACTAGTGACTACATGGGATCTTCTGTATAAGTTAGATATACAGAAATACAGTGCTGGTATATTTATCATTGATACTTCTTGTTGAGGCACATCTTGTATTTCTTGGCATATGGCTAAGGGTCTTTATGGTACATTGTTGAGAGATTGTATTTGTGTAGTGGTTGATGTATTGAGAAGTTGAATATCAGAAAGGGTTTGATGACTAAGATCATGTAAGGGATATTATACTTGTTCATGATTACACATACCTATGACTAGAGAGAGACATACTTTCCTTGAGTAAAGGTTATGTATGAGGATGCATGCACATGATACAGTTACAGTCTGGATACAATGACAGGTTACAGATCTATGTGAAATAAGTTACAGAAGCTCAGAAGTTTTCAAGAAAAGGGAAACCCTAGTTTTCAGAAGGCATACGCAGGATGCATAACAGATAGGGAACGTACATACACATGTTGCATAACAGATAGGGCACGTACATACATGGGATGCATCACTACAGGTTGCATACATGTTGTATATTTGTAGATACATGTTTAGTTCAGGTACAGATTAATTATAGGGAAGTTGTACAGATTGGATACAGGTCAGTGGTACATGTTGATACAGTTGTACATCAATATATCTCATAGTGACAGGTTGACAATGGTCCCATCATTCTACTTCAGGGTGGCAAGACGGGGTAAGGACATGTGGTTGTAGCCACCTTTCGGTTGTAGCCGGAGAACATAGGGGGTTGTAGCCTCCTTCTGGTTATAGCCAGAGAACTGGGGAGTTGGAGCTTCCCTTAGGTTGTAGCCTGAGAAACTAGGGGGTTGGAGCCTCCTTCGAGTTGCAGCTGGAAAACAAAGGAAGTTGGTGATTCCAATGAATTTAATTCTTCAAGACATATAAGAAAAAACATTCTGTGGTTTTCTCCCGATTTGGGTTTCCACGTAAAATACTGGTGTACTGTGTATGTGTGTGATTGTTCATTTCTTATTGCTCATTATTGGATAATAATTCTACATTGATATAACACTTGGTTTATTTGGATTAAAAGGATTATAATTGCGTTATTACTGATTCAATCCCCCTCTTAGTAATCCAACAGGTGTATCTTAAAAAATGGAGTGATTTCGAGAGAGCCATATGCCCCAGGATACAAGAAGAGGGAGGGCCCTACTAGCTTTTTTGGTTAGCTTGGAGAACCAATTTTGAAGAGTTGCATCGATAAAGTCTCCTTCCCAAATGTTCATGATATTGTGTATAGAGTTGATTTCTTCCCAGATTGATTATGTGAATGTGCAGTCCAGAATTATGTGATTATTTGATTCTGAGTCCACTTTGTGGAGGCTACATCTGTTATGCCCTGTGAAATTTATTTTTGAAGGCGATCCCAGGTGGGGGATTCATTATGAAGAAGGAGCCACATGAATAGTTTGGATTTTATTTGAAATTTGACTTTCCAAAGTTTTTTTCCCCACCATGGAGAGGGTGGGGGTATGGGTGTTGAAGAAAGGTCAAATAACCAAGCTTTGGGCTATATCTTCCATTTGGATTGGGAGATCAGATGAGATCGTCATCTTCATTCGAGAGTCTGATGACTGAGGAGAGAAGGGATGTAATGTAATTAGTCCATATCTTGGCATGTTCCGGTCTAAGCATAACCTCTTGAAATTTTAGCTAGTGTCCCTGCCAAATTTGGTTTAGGTAATAAAATCCATGATTATTTAGAAGAAGAATGATGTCATCAAGGAGAAGGTGGTGATTTGATTTGTTGGTCCAGGGATATTTTCGGATGAGGACATTTGATCCATTTCCCACCTTCCAAATGAGCCAATTCCCAATAATGGGAAAAACATTTAGTAAGGTTGTTGTATCATTTTCGCCACTTGAATGAGAAAAAGAGGGACACCTACAAGTCCAATTGGGTCAGCTGAATAGGACATAAGTTAGTGTATGAGTCAAATGACTCAATCACATCAAATAAACAAACAACTAAGATAATAACAACTAAAGAAACAAAACTACAATGCATAAGGAAATTAGAACCAAAATTAATCAAACGATTGGCCAATATTCATGCCACCAATGGAGAGATTATATTAGTGGGAAAACAACAAGGAAAAAGGGGGACTAATGGATCCCCTCTTCCTCCAAGGGAGGGCTCTTGAGTCCCCTATGTGAGAGATCTTCTTACAAATATCAAACTAGAAAGGAAATGGTGAATAAATCTAAGCTTATTCCCTCAAGAGATGAGGTGAATAACTTAATGAAATTATGCTAGTATGCTCCAAGAAGGAAAGATGTTCCTTGTAGGAGAATAGAGGAAGCATAAAAATACAATGGGATTCTTGAATTCATAGTGCACCCATTGCCTCTTTTTATAGCAAATCTTTGAGAAATTATCCAATCGGTATTTAGTGTGAACAAGAGGCCCTTTAGGGCACCCTTAGGTCTTTGACCAGCCCCCCACTCGGATTCAGCTTGGATTTGAGGGTCAAATCGACTTGGGAGATTAACCAAAAGTGGGTGAGGGGCTGAAAATAACCATAAATGCGTCGTTCTGAGGACCTGTGCACAAATTTTTGCGTACACAGTCATGCGTCAGGGCGCATGTGTGTTTTTCTGACGTTTCTGACCTACGCATGTGCATGCGCTTCCTGTAGTGCTTTTGTGCATGTTAATTTTTTAACCAGTTGTATAGTTTGTGCCCTTTGGAAATGCATTTTTGGGGACATGAATGAACTAATAGGTGTTTGGAGATGTTGTATTCCTGTAACCATTTGTGGACGAAATTTTAATGATAACATATGCCCCCTGATGTGTTAGGTTAGGAGCATACGTATAGCCGAAATACATCAATGTTTCTTCTACTGAGAGTACCATTGTAAGAAAGAGTGTTGATAGGAACTACAAGAGAGATATAGTGGAGAGAGAGGGGAAACTGTGGGACCCAAACCTTTCTCTAGATGTGGGAAAATAAAAACTGTATACAAACAAGGTGGGCATGCCCCATGCTTGTGTCATGTAACTCAAATGTGTAAGACAGTAACTGAAACTATATGTTGATCTAGATAACTGTAACGTCCTTAGGGATGGTTTGATAATGGAAGATGACAATTCTGATGGTGAACATACTCTAAAAAGAGGTGATGACACTTGTAAAGAGTTTTGATGACTCGTAGGCATTGATGGCCCAACAAATTTTAGAGGTCTTCGGATAGTATAAAACAACTACAATAGTCGCGGAGTAAGACCCACTGTAACATGAGATTGTGTTGAAGTAGAATTCTATGGGGGTCAACGACAGCAGGGAGAAATGATGGTTCTCTCTATATCATCCAAGACTCCTCACTATAAAGGTAATGAGAGTAAAGATATTGTCGCCCTTATGGAAACTGTGTTAATGTCAACAAAAAGGGAGACGTGACTCCAAGAAGAAAAGGGCTTCATGAAATCCACTGGATGAGATCAGGAACTGGTGAGGAACATGGACGAAGTCAAGAGGTGGTGAGACTCAAGACTACCCTTGGTTGGGGATATATGTGAAGTATGAGTGGCAACAACCATGAAACTAAATCTAGCGTTAGGGGGATGACTAGACGTGGGTTAAATTGTGCCAGAGGCATGACAAAGTGGACAAAATCAAAGATTGGAGGTACATGCACTGTGGGATACTCAGGGTTTATGGAAGATGTCAACAAGAGTAGAAGGTAACGAATGCCCCAACCAAGGGTGACAGAGGTTGCTTTGCTGGAAAATAAGGTCGCTAAAGGCGACAACAAAAAGTTATGTAAATGATGGAAAGAAAGGATTTGTACAATTACCAAATGAATAAAGAATTATTTGGGATAAGTGTGTAGATACAGAAACAGGCGCCCCAGTGTAAGATGGCTTGGCCTGTGAGGGCACAAGTTGTGGGGAGAAATGGTGGAGGGTGGGGGCCCCATAGGTGGGTTTCTATACGAGGTAAATGAATGGAGGGAAATCTGCAAATGGGCAAACTGACTGTGGATGAAATGGAGGGTTAATGATATTGCGGAGGTGCAGTCAACTTAGAACCGTGAGGAGATATCCTGGGAGTCCATTTGGGAAAGATAGAAAAATGAGGAGAAGGAGTATGTGGTTGATTCTCTAACATGCGTAAGACTATCGGTACTCCCATCCCTAGAGGGTGAAAGCAACATGAGTGTCAAAGTGCCAAAAGGGGACTACGAATGGGACAACTCATGTAGGGGAGAGTGCTATCGGGTGACAGTACTTAAAATGTAGCGAAGGTGAGAGTACTGTAAAGATGGATGGGGGGATCCTATAGGAAAGTGTTGGAGGGTGTGACTGGGAGATGCAATTGAGATTCAGAGGGAATGATTACATGCCAGTGTTGATCATATACCTGAAGGGGTTGCGCTAGTGTGTGATGACCAAGTACCAAAACACATGAAAACCGAATACCCGACGTGAACAATATCTAAAGATAAAGAACATATAACAGTTATTCAATAATTTTGAACATGAGCATGCGTTCTTGGGCATGATGTGAGAAAAATGCTCCCCCGGGGCCAAGGATGGATTGTGACCTGGGGAAAGTGACTATGTAGGTGGCGGGATCCTAATCTTGTGGCTGAAGACGGATCGGAAAATGGATGCTCTGAGCTCCTGTAATGGAGCATGGAAGTTTGGCAAAAGGGACTATATATAGCTGTAGGGCCCACATTGCCACCTCATTTGTACCTGCTGCCATAGTGAGTTGATGAGAGGTTTTTAGAGGACATTTGGAGATTTGGGGAGTTTGAGCTAGCCAATCCAGGATTAGTGAGAGCCAGGTTAGTGGTCTCATCCTCTTGCATAGTAGTTATAGTTTCTTTTCTGGGCAGGGTCGTACGGAGGGATGTACTGTAGGATTTTGTGAGTGTGGGCCCCCTAGTGCTCGGGAAATCGAAGGATACCCACGCGGGGGTGCGCAACTGTAGAGAGGAAAGTAGGGCATGGGGGCACGTGAGTAACTGGAACAGGTGCACATTGTATGCGCTCCTGTTCTAAGTACAGTTGTGCACTAGTGCACAATTGTGTAATGAACAGGTACGCATGAATGTGCGCCTGTGGATGTGACAGATGCGCATATGTTTCTTCATCAACTGCGCAATTATGCATTGCTATGCGAAGAACAGGTGCACATATGTGCGCGCCTGTGGGGGGTGACAACCGTGCACATGAGGCAAAGCTGGGGGTTTTGAAAAAAACTTGTCTTTTTGGAGTTTTTTTGTGCTAGGAATTATGATGGTTGATCAAGTGTTGCTGGTGTGAATGTAGGTGATCAGTTCAGGATGAAAGTCCACTGGAGGGAGAGGGATTGGGTGCACCTCAGAGAGGTGGTGAGGGATGATGAGCCGAGTGTTTGGGGACCTTTGGCATCCCATGAGTTGCTAAAGTTCTTCAACTGCTCACTACTACGGGCATAGGAGTACCTGTTGTAGTTTTTGATTTCTATGTGGAGCACTAATCTGTAGTTCTTCATTGTGCGGGGGGAGCAGATGACACTCTCTATGATGGAGGATGTCTATTTCTTGACTAGGCTCCCTTTTCAGGGGAGAGCCCTACTTGCTAATCCCCAGTTGCCAGGGGAGGTACACTTGGCAGATTTTGCCAGGACGTAGTGTTCGAGGGAGGATTTTATGTCAGGCTCGGTTGTGCGGATTGGGGTGATGGATTCACTAGTGCATTGTTGCATCGACGCGATGATCGTGAGGATCTATAGATCCTTAGATACTTAGTGGGTTAGTGGTGGTCAGCTGAGGATCATGAAGAGGGAATTGGGTGGAGATCATTTTTCCTAGGGCTTGATGCTGCACACCAAGATGATGGGGCAACTCAACTGGTGTCAGGCCTTCGACTCAAGTGAGTTTGCCTTTGGTTCGATCTTGGTGGCATTGTTCTTAGAGAGGGTTCCCATGTTGCGCCCTAGAGTTTTGTTGGAGGTGGATGATGCACGAGAGCCATGATTGATGTGGTGGGCATCGATTTTGGTACGACATAGGGGTGGGGAGGGTGGCCATTATTTTACGGTTGAGTTGGCACGTGTGTGGCACCAGATGCCACAAATCATACTACATTTCCCATATGGTGGGATGGACTTTCGGTAGGACCCGAATATGTTTTTACCTCCTCGAGAGGTTTGGGACCATAGAGGTATGTTGATGTATTTTATGTTTTTATGATTTTTATAGTATAACATATGTTTTATTTATGGATGGATGTTGATGCTATCATTTGTTTGTTGTGTGTGCAGATGTGGGGATGTGAGGCCGAGAGGTGGATTTGGTTAGAGCTTCGGCTTGTCGGGGGCCGGTGAGACCGCCACAGGGCGAGCCACGCGCTGGAGAGAGGTGTCGTAGGGACAAAGCTGGTGCGAGTAGAGGCGATGATGCGAGGGCTGGTAGGAGACGTAGATTCGAAGATCGCGGTGTAGGGCCATCGAAGGCACCGCAGGGAGAGGCCGATGGGGTGTTTGAGGATTTCCACCGTCCGCTGAAGGTGGTGCTACAAGGAGTGCCTGAGGGCATGTGGACTCAAGTCTAGGACGAGGGAGTCTTGGAATAGTGTGTGGGCCTTCCGATGGATTTACTGAACCTAATTCGTAGAACAACTGTAATGGGGGAAACTATGACTGGGCGACTGCTCCCCAGACCTAGAGGACCCCCAGCTGGTGGGGCACCTCCACTAGATAGAGGACCTAGTGGTGGCGCTCTAGAGGCACCATGAGTGCTCTTGGTTGGATGTTTTTGTATTTATATAGGCTTATGAGCCCATTTTGTATTGGGTAGTGTGACACCTATTTTGTACCTATAGGGATGAGGGGGTTCACCTGCCTACAGGCGATGTACATGTTGTACTATTTTTTTGTAAACATTGATGGAACATTGATTGATATATATATGGATATACATTTTTGGGATCTTTGTGATGTTCACATGTGATGATGTTTTGTGATGCTTTTTATGATGTCTAATCTATATGCTGTGACATATTTTTGATGAGTTATGCATGTGTAATGGTGTCTTGATGTGATAAATGTCAATCTAACACTAGGTTAGCCATATTATCTGCTATTTGATTAAATTGTCATGGAATATGTGTAAATGTGATTGAATCAAACTTTTGATATAAGAGTCTAACTTGTAGGTATTTGCGGAAGAGGCAAGGATCCTAGACACGGTACACATAGTTGAGCTGCAGGACAAAAAGTTGGGAATCTAATAATGTTGATACTGAGAGGGGGGTGAATCAGTATCAAGTACAATTTAAAACCTTTTTCAACTTATACTTAAACCATTCAATTATATCCAATGAGCAATGAACAATAGTATAAG
>JZKD02S1673663.1:408502-422834 GCA_000966675.3 Picea glauca | reverse complement strand
ATATTACTCAATGTATTCTCTAAAACTCCTCCAAGTTTCACTCCTTGAATCCTCCCCAAAAAGAAGTTATAGAGAGAATGGTAGACCTTGTTCAATTTTGGTTTATTCAGGAGACCTAACTTGTACAGAATTCCTCGCGCTAAATATTTAACATCATATTATGAAACTATCACACAAGAAACTAAATTTTGTACTCTTTCCAATTAAATTTGTCCCATGTCATTTGGATTCCTGATGAAGAAGTTATGACTGTTTTACCCGAAACACCTGTTTATTGACTAGCTTCAGGACTGGTCACAAACCTTATCTTCCATAGAGTGTATCTCCATAATTGTAGCGAATCAAGAGATGAAACTTTTACCACAAGTACCTTGACATGTCTTCTAAATACCATAGCAATTTCACCATCTGAATCATTCTAGAAAAAAAAGTTACAACAAAAATGGTAAGGTGACCTGAAAAATAACATACCTTAGAACAGATCACCAAAAGACTTCATCCTCCCTTGAAATCTGGCCTTCTTTACTTTTGATTTCCTCTAAAATTTGACTTGTGTATCAAATGAATGTATAATGATATTTATTTATACCATTTATGTCACTTCCTTTTAACATTAGGGACGACCTGACAATTTCTTATTTTGTAATTCTTTTCTTTAATTATCTTCAGGGCCTACATGTACTTCCTTCTTCTATTCACTTTGTAATCTTCAAAAATTCATTTCTCCTCAACCATGAGGATCCATGTGATGTGCCACATACCACCGAAACAACATGATGTATACTATCCATCCATGGGTCTTGTATCTACATGTGTATTTTTCTTCATGTCCAAATACCTTCATCAATCTTGCGGTCCAAAACCCATGACTAGGGTTGACATCAATGACAACAACCAATCTTCCAACAAATAAGACACTAAGGTGATGAATATGGTGGTGACTGACCTCGGCTAGGAGGCCAATGATGGCTGTGTATTCTAATTGGTTATTGGTTGTTGAGCCCAAACATATATCGCTAGAGTGGAGCTGTTCATCTGAGGGGGTATAGAGGGCCCAAGAGGCCGAAGCGATATTCTGTGTCCATCGGCTAGCTCAGTCAGCATAACCGATGTGGTAGGATGATGAAGGAGGCATCTGTCAATAACACAAATCGTAGATCAGACATAAGGCATGGAGAAAAAAGAATATTAAAAACTCTACAAAACTTGTACAAAAAGAAAAAGCCTAGTGTAGAATGACTACGCTCAGGCATAAAATTTCTTTAAGTACAACCCGTTGATAGGTTCTTTGAGAGGGTAGCCTTCGGGAGAGGCCATGATGTATGCACCTTTAGTCAGGTAGTGTTGGACGGTGTAGGTTCCATGCCATAATGATTCGAATTTTCCATGGCCGAGGGTATCGTGAGAGATATCGTAGGCAAGGAAGATGTCTCCTTCGTTAAATGAGCGAAGGTTGACATGGAAATCAAAGGTGGCCTTCAACCATTTTTTGGCTTCCTCATTGTTCTGTAATGAATACTGATGGTCTTCATCCAATGAATCTAAGTTCATCAAGTGCTACTCCATTGGAGCAATGTCAGGTAATAGCTCGATAGCGGTGCACAATGTGGGAATTTCGCACTCGATGGGGAGAGTTGCTTCCACCCCATGGACAAGATGAAATGGTGTAAAACCAATGGAATTTTTAACTGCCATGTGATAAGCCCATAGTGTTGAAAACAATATATGATGCTAATTGGTCTTATGTTTGTTAGTAGTGTGTTGCAACTTGGTTTTGAGGACCTTGTTGATCACCTCTATCTGTCCGTTGGACTGAGGATAGTATGGGGAGGTGAACTCATGGAAGAATCCTAGATTTGAAGAAAGTTCGACGAAGATATCATTCTCAATGTGTTTGTCGTGATCGAAGACTAGCTATAGTGGTACTCTGAAGTGGGAAATGACGCGATTAAAGAAAAAACGCGTTGCAGTGTCAGTGGTGTTGTTGAAGGTAAGCATCGCTTCAGCCCATTTGGTGAAGTAATCGACTTCCACAACAATGTACTTGTGTCCATTGCTAGATGGAAGATTGAAAGTCATGAATTCTATGCCCCATTTGCAAAAGGGGTCGGTAGTGATGACTGGGTGTAGAAGAGAAGGTGGCGCTCTTGCTTTGTTGGCATAAAGATGGCACTTGTCACATCACTTCACAGTGTGGATGTAGTCATGAAACAATGTGGGCCAGAAGTAGCCTGCTTGAAACATTTTATGGGCGATGGAAATCCCTGAGAGGTGGCCACCACAGGTGTCACTGTGGAAATCATTCAAGACTCTATCGGCTTCGTCAATGGTCAAACTTTGATGGAGTATGGTGTTGACCTCACGTCGATATAGGATGTCACCGATAAGGATATATCGAGGGGACTGATGGCGAATGTGCCGACGATTGTCTCTGGAGAGGTGAGACCCAAACTTTTGTGTCTAAAGGTAGACGAGAAGGTCTCCATACCAGGGTTCATCCGAGGGGATGTAGAAGAGGTGTTCATCGCGAAAGTCTATATTGATGGGTGAACTAGTAGCATCTGAGGGAAATGTTGTGATGAGTTCGACGAGGACAAGTGCTTTCTTGATTTTGGGAGTTGAAAAATATAGGTCATATTCCGGAAGGATGACGATCCATCGGGAAAATTTTCCATTAATTTGTTGTCAAATTAGAAAGTACTGCATGGGGTTGGAATCTTCCACGACTTTGGTAGTGCGAAGAAAGATTTAATGACGCAGTTTTTGGACTATGAGGGCGCTTTTCTCTTCATTATTGTATTGTAGGGGTGGTCCTAAAATATTTTTACTAATGTAATAAATAGCTTGCTCACGAACATCATCCCCTAGCTAGACAAGAACTCCTGCTACTGAGATAGCTAAGGCCGATAAGTAGAGGATGTAGTCACGATCATAGTTGAGTGGACTAATAAAAGGGGTGTTGGAGAGCGCCTCTTTTAGATCATAAAAAGGGGTTTGGGCATGTTCGTCCCATCAGAATGGGATATCATGACGAAGCAAGCGAAGGAAACCATGCACGCAAGTGGCGTAATCTGGGACAAAGCATCGTAAAAAAGTTATCTTTGCCTTGTAGGCTCTGCAGTTGGTGCAAATTTCGAGGTGGTGGAATTTTTGTGATGGCTTGGACCTTGAGGGGGTCCACTGTGATGTCGTGTTGGGAAATGATGAACCCAAGGAGGCGTCCAACGGTGACGCAAAATACACACTTGAGGGGGTTCAAGAGGATATTGTACTGACGACACCATTGAAAGACAACTCGTAAGTCATCTAGATGTTGAGTGCATTTCTTGAATCGATAGGTGAGGTCATCCAGGTAAGCGAGGATGATGCAAGCGAGATCATGGAAAACATAGGTCATGACTCGTTGGAATGTCCCACCAATGTTTTTGAGTCCAAAAGGCATGACATGATATGCAAACGTACCCCATGGGGTGGTGAATGTGGTTTTATACTGATATGTTGGGTGGATCGGTATTTGATTGTAACAAAAGAATCCTTCCATGAAGGACAAGGCCTCATGACCGGTGCAGTCATCGATAATTTGGTCGATGAAAATCGTAGGGAAGTTGTCTTTGGGACAAGCGTGGTTGAGATCGCGAAAGTCAGTGTAGACTCGAATGGTTCCCTGTTTTTTGTTAATGGGGATGGGGTTGGAGACCCATGATGTGTATACGATGGGGTATATGAACCCGACAATGTGTAGTTTGTCAATTTCTTCTTTGATGGCCATTTCTTTGGATGGGTGCAGTGGGCATTGCTTTTAACGTACATGTGTGATATCAGGCCATGTGTCTATGCAATGTTCGATAATAGAAGGATCAAGGTTGTGCATATCTGTGTATGACTAGGAAAAAATGTCCCGGTATTCCTGGAAAAGAGCTTTGTAAGATGTAAGTTCTTTAGGGGAGCATGCTACACCAATGGTGATTTCCTCTATGGTTCCTGGTTTGACGGAGATGTCAATTTTGACAATGGGGGAAATGTTGGCCATGTTTCCTTCTTCAAAAGCATCAACAGCAGGGATAAAGTTGTTGAACCATTCTATATTCCCTGACGGGATGAAATCATGTCTTTCGATTGCATAGATGGAGACTTGGCTAAGAGGGTCAAAGTATTCCTATGAAAGAAAAAGCGTTATGTGATGGAGCACATTCCATAGGAAATCGGGTTTAGTTAGTTCCTCGAGGATATCTTTGTCGCAATGGAATGGGTGAGAATATAGGGGATCCAGGGGAGTAACATTGGTGACTGGCACTGTGTGGTTATCTTCAGGTGGTGAAGATATAGAGGGTGTATCACAATAATGGTGTGATGGAGTTCTTGACATAAACCAAATGTCCAGATATTGTGGGTTAAAAATTGTGGTCAGGTGTAAGATTTCCCGGGGGGAATGAACCAGAGAATTGGGGGGATTTGGGGGAAAATCCTCATATAGGCTATCCATGAACCATGGAGGAGTGGGAATTTCCTCAGGCTAAAGAGAGATAATATGAACAATATCTGGAGATGGAGTAGGGGTATTCACTGGTACCATTGGAAGTGGGTGGTTGGAGGATTTTGAATAAGGGCCATTTGACAATGCATGTATTCAATGATCGTAGGACATTGGTACATGAAATGATCAAGTGATTCAAAAAGAGAGAAAGAGAACCTCATCCGATTGTTGACTGATGTCGTGACATAATGGATGTCAGTGAATTAGGTACTCTATGACGTACAAGGAGAGGAGTCTTGCTAAAAACTTTGGCGTAATGTTGTTAGCGTCTGGCGAAACAGAGGTAGTGCAGGGAAATGGTGGGTGTAATGGCCATATTCAGAATAGATGGCACATGTGAATTTGGTTCGCAACCCTTTACTTCCTATAGTAGGGGACGCGGTGGTGGTACTAGGTGTGCTTGGTGAAGCAACGGGCGATGTGGTCGCTCTAGGGAGTTGGATCAGATTGTGTAACTCGGGGAGAGAGGGACATCTATTTGTGGGGTGTCCTTCTTTCTCGCAGAGTATGCAAGGAGGCTAAACTCGGAGGGGAAGTGGAGCAGTGGGCTCTTTCTTCTTCCTTCTACCCCTAGCTGTAGCGGTGGTGCTAGAAAGTGGGGGTGAGGGTGGTGCAGTTGGAGTTAGTACTGGAATATGCATCAAGATTCCTTCTGTTTGGGGAGGGAGAGATGGTTGAGGGACCATTGCAGGTGGATGTAGATACCATACCAAAATGGAAAGAACCATGTTGGGAAGGGTAAGCATTGTGGATACCTGAAAATCATGGACCCCCAGTGGGGAGTAGAAGAAGGGGATTTGAGTGATGGCTTAGGGGATGGTCTTCCAAATCGGGATTTGTCCTTGGGGAGGGGTGAAATCCGGGGTAAGAGGTGTCGTAAAGTTCTCAGGTAATGCCTGAGGTAGGGTTTCTCCCACTAGTGGGACCTCAAGGGGTGGAGAAGTCTCTGTGGGAGGGATGGTATCTCCAGTTTCAGTTCCATCGGAAGATACAACACACACTTGTGCTGATGGATGTATGAGTGGTGGTTCTCCATGGTATGTCCCTAGCAAGGATGGGTCCTTGAAAATTCTAGGGCCCATCTTTATGAGTGGGTAGGCATCAGAATTAGTATGGACAAGAGGTAGGATGTTATCGATGTTGGAGGAAGGGTTGGGCTCATAATGTGAAACTTGTTCGATGGTGATGATCTTCCCATTGTGGGGGAACATCATCATTCGAAACACAGAAGAGGCCACAACCTTCATAGCGTACATGTAGCGATGTCCAAACAAGATGTTGTAATCGAGCGGGGAGTCGATAACCTCAATGTCAATAAGAATGGTTTTTCCCCCGAGTTCAACGGGGACATTTTGAAAGAGCCTTTCGGGAGAGGATGGTCATCCATCATAAGCTCTCAAAGTGATGGCAGATGGTATTAGCTCGGGGGAGCCAAGTTTCTGCCATACTATTTTGGACCTGATGCATGTGGATGCACCTTCATCAATGATGCATCGATGAACTGTGATGTTCTGAATTTTCACTGGTATATGGAAAGCTACCAAAGCAGGGAGATGGGGTTCCATGCAATCTAGATCAAATGTGATGAGTTTAGTATCAGCAGGTTCGACTGCCCCAAGGCAGAAATCAATGATTTCCATTGAGTGGGACAGGTTTGGAGGACCTCCAAGACTGAAATGGATGCAGGATATTGCACCAAGTCATCGACCAAACTGTAATTGTGTGCCTCCCTAGCCTGAGGGTTGTTGGCATTCTGTCATAATGGGATGTGAGGAATACGAATGGGTGGTTCAGTGTTAGGGCATGGAATCATCAAAGGTTGTCTGGCTGTAACTGGAGCTGCCTCTGAAGTGGTGGGATTAGATTCAGGGGGTGCGTTGTATTGACGACTACACGTTTGTAGAAGAATTTCTTCTTCGCTAGTGAGGAGGATAGTGCGATCCATCAGATTCCCAGGGTTTTGATACTGTCCCATCTGTGGTGGGGTAGGGTGCATTTTTTGTTGGGTATTCATCACACCTTGATGTGGAATAGGGTTTTGCAACACCACTGGGGGTGGTTGTTGCAAATACTTTTGTGGGGCCTACTGAGGGGCAGTCGATGTTGGAGGACGTGGCACATTCATGTAATCTTTCATCATTTTGAAGTCAACGATTTGGGGGAAATGGTGAGTATAATGGTCGTGCTCACCGCAAAAGGCACAAGGGAAGTTCGTCCGGAGGTTTTTGTTGTTCCTCCCTTGGCGTTTGTTTTTATTTCCCCCTTGGGGGTTTTGGTTCCCTTGATTTTGGTTGCCCCCAAGAGGTTGGTTCTATTGGGGGTTGTTTCCCCCTGGTCCTGGGTTATTATTGTTTCGGTTTTTTCCTTTCTTTTTGGAATTATTCAACTGATGGGATGGATTTTCCATAATCAGTTGTTCAAAATTTTGAAATTGTTGAATGGGAGAGGGATGAACAAAGTTAACCCCAGTGTGTGGTTGTCCTTGTGGAGGAGCAATGGGCCGTGGAGGGCCAAGAAACAAAAAGTATAGATTATTTTGTGGTAATGACCCGTAAGGTGCATAGGAAGGCGTATCACTTTCACTATTACTCAAGGTGTAAGCTGAGGTAGAGGGGGTACCATAAATTGGTTGAATAGCCTGGAGCATCATGGGTGTCGGCGAGGGTCAACTTATGGGTGCAGGGAGGACAACAGGGTATGGTTGTTGATAAGGGGGAGGATAACAAGGGGGTCCTCCATATATTGATAGATATTGGGGTGTACCATACATAGGGGGTGGTTGGGTGTACCGGTTGTGATGTGTTGTGGTACCAATCAATCCATCCGCTAAGTGAGACATCCCATTTTTGTCTTGGCCGAATGGTACAGGTCTCGGGGCGTCAGGTGGTACCGTATATAAGTATTGTGACTGTGAATAAATGAGGTTGTATTGTTGAGCCTTGCTAATGGCTTCCTCTTCAATTTGGGGGAATGTGGAGGCTAGATATTTGGCAAGGAGAGGGACAAGTGATCTGAGAAACCAATCGAGGCATTGTTCTTGGTGGTTTCTGCTTTTCATAAACCACATCGCCGACACCATTTGTGAATGTGGTCAGCGATATGTGTGGTTGAGGTTTGTTTAAAATCGGAGAGAAGTTTGAGACCATTGTCATGGCGGATTGGTAGTTGAAAGAAGGTCAAGAATGTTTTGGCTAATGATTCAAAAGTCACATG
This sequence comes from Picea glauca, assembly GCA_000966675.3. Lineage (NCBI taxonomy): Eukaryota > Viridiplantae > Streptophyta > Pinopsida > Pinales > Pinaceae > Picea > Picea glauca. Next base: position 415,087 of record JZKD02S1673663.1, on the reverse strand, counting down.
GGACCCTGATTTTTCGTCTACATACCACTTGGCTAATGGGCCTGTGAGTGTGCATTGAAATAACCTTAATTAGACAGAGTCGTCCATGATGTTGTTTGAAGAGAACCATAAGTGGAAGGTCATGATATGATTGGCGAGATATTCTCCCGTTTTTCCTTCAAACTTGAGAATGTCTGAAGGTAGTTTAATAGGCATTGCAGGCCATGTGGGGTCGTGCAATATAGGATCGTTGGTGAGTTTACTCAGATCCTGTATGTTGAGGGAGGCCAAGTATGGCATCTGGAGTGGCGGTGGAGGATTAGTTCCAACCATGGTGTGAGTGGTTTGTGTACTTGACCCGTGAGGGAGGTTAGGTTGTTCTTCCCCCTTGGGAAGAAGTTTGCCCCTCGCTTCCTTGTAAAGGAGAGATAGTGGATGGTTGGCCTTGGGAATTGGACCCAAGTAAAGTGGAACCAATCAAAGTTGATCCCAAGATAGTAGCACTCACGGAGGTGTGAGAGGGTTGAGTCGATGAGTTGGCAAGACTAGGAACTCCTCCTAGAAGAGGAGGGGGGTTCTGCAAGAATCTGAAATGACGAGGATTTTGTGGGTCCCCTATGATGTATGACTAGCAAAGTGAATATGTGCGAATGGTGATGAGATTAATAAATGAACAAGAGTCTTTGCATAACTTGGACCTTCAAAATATATCTCACAATCACATGTAATTACAAGAGAAACATACATAAATCAATTGGAAAGAAGCATACATGTGGGTAGGTGGATTCAGTCCACGTGGGAGAAAAAAGAAAACAAATACTCGTGTCCTAAAAAGACTTAACGTCCTTCCTCTCAAATGGCACTGGACCTTCCAATAACACTCAATAGTGGGGTCTTAAGCTACCAGAAGAGGAACTAGTGAAGGGTGAAACAATCAGTTATAATGAGGGGTAGACAGTGCATATCCTGAAAGAGCTGGCGATATTTCCCAATAGCCACACAAAATCTGATCAAGGTGCAATTGCAGCCCACAATTGCCACTTGGGTAGATTTCCTAAAATGTTTCCACTAGGTACCTTGGTCAAAGTGCGACATTTAGATTTTCGGCCGCATAAATGGGTCACGGGTTGGATCCCATCCAAGAGGTGTATGCCTCAAGGGGGGATGCACAGAACAACCGGACCTCGGCCTTCAACCCTTTAAGGGTATCTCCCTACCTTATGGTGTAGGAACACTTGACTTGGAGGATTTTTAAAGTTCCCTATTTGTCAACTTCTAATGTCTGAAGACGTGAGAACCAGATAACGGGGAGTTATTTGGATGTCTATCCCCGAGATCCTACCTAGACTAAAAAATTTCTTTTGACACCTCCTATGGAGGAAAACTTAGTGAGTTTTTAGAAAAAATTTAGATGTGGTTGTTTGAGATATTGGGGGTGTGAACCAATATCGTTTGAATTAAGTGGGAGTGGATAATTCCTTCAAGAATTAGTGGGACGTTTCAGAATCTCTTGGGAGGAAACCTACTTCAACCTCCACAATTCGAGATGAAATTATGTGAGTGAGTAGTGACTTTGTGTGTGAGCAAGTGATAAAATGTGCCAAATCATTAATAAGTTAGGTGTCACCTTGCAACATGTCGACTTTTTGTGGTCCTTTACAAGTCTTGATTACCTATCTTACTAGATGCCATTGGTACAACCTTGCAGAATTTTAAAGTCCCTAAAGAACTAGCATATGGACAAATTTGTCCTTACTAATAATTTAAACTCCCTAATGTGATTTAATCTAAGAAAGCTTCAAAATACTATCCTAGATTGCAAGCATGTGGGCATGTATGGGCCCGTTACAATAATCTTTAAACTCCCCTAGTGATGTAAACTAAGAAAGTAGCTTCAAAAACTATCCTAAATTTGCAACATGTGGGCATCTATGGGCCCTTAAAACTTTAATATGTTTTGAAAAGAAACTAAGAGGGGCCCTAGGGGGGATTTTTCCTCTCCTAAAGATTTTTTTTTTAAGGGAGATGAAATCTTCCCTCAATCATTTTTCTATTTCTCAAGATCGCTCTATGGTGTGAGAGAAGAGCATACTCAATGATTGAATTTTTGATTTCTGGTCCCAATGCAAGTGTTTATATATGTGATAGCAAATGATCTTAACTTAACTTTTACAATCAAAACAAGCCATCCACGTGGAAAAATGAAAGCAAAAATAGGAGAAACAAGGTTTTTAACCTCTTAAGTGCCTATGTTTTGACTAGCCCTTCATGTGGAGAGGGAATCTAAGTGTGGTGCATATTACAAATTGCATAGAATCAATATTTAGAAGGCTAGGGGCCTTCAAAATATCACAAAAAACCCTTACAATGTTGGATTTCTGGACAGATGCACAGGTTACAGAGTAGACAGAGGCACATGTGGTGCCAATGCGTAGAGAAACAATGACCTGTTGGCACACTGTGCACAGAATGCGCTGATAAACATAGTGTTGTTGGCGCACGTGCTCAGAAGACGCGCCTGTGGGATGGAAAACCTACGCATGTTATGATACGCACTTGGGAAGAAAATTTTAAATGAAATTCTCCTCTCCTAGCTCTGAATTCAGCTCTTTACAGGTAGTACTGGGCCATTCATGATCCCTGCAAGGTAAATAAGTCAGAAAGAAGTGCTCAAACAACCCGAATAGGGAGGAAATTGATACTCTCCCCAGTATGGTCTCCACTCTGTTGTATCCTTTTCGCCACTTGAATGAGAAAAAGAGGGACACCTACAAGTCCAGTTGGTTCAGTTGAATAGAACAAAAGTTAGTGTATGAGTCAAATGACTCAATCACATGAAATAAACAAACAACTAAGCTAATAACAACTAAAGAAACAAAACTACAATGCATAAGAAAATTACAACCAAAATTAATCAAACAATTGACCAATATTCATGCCACCAATGTAGAGATTATATTAGTGGGAAAACATGAAGGAAAAAGGGGGACTTATGGATCCCCTCTTCCTCCAAGGGAGGGCTCTTGAGTCCCCTATGTGAGAGATTTTCTTACAAATAACAAACTAGAAAGGAAATGGTGAATAAATCCAAGCTTATTCCCTCAAGAGGTCAAGTGAATAGCTTAATGAAATGATGCTAGTATGCTCCAAGAATGAAAGAGGTTCCTTGTAGGAGAATAGAGGCAGCATAACAATACAATGAGATTCTTGAATTCATAGTGTACCCTTGGCCTCTTTTTATAGAAAATCTTTGAGGCATTATCCAACAAATCTTTAGTGTGAACAAGGGGCCCTTTAGGGCACCCTTAGGTCTTTGACCAGCCCCCCACTACGATTCAGCTCGGATTTGAGGGTCAAATCAACTTGGGAGCTGAACCAAAAGTGGGTGAGGGGTCGACAAGAACCATAAATGCATCGTTCTCAGAAGTACGCATCCTTTTGCGTACACAGTCGCGCGTCGAGTGCATGTGCACTTTTCTAACGTTTCTAACCTGTGCATGTACGCACACTCCTGTAGTGCTTCTGTGCATGTTAATTTTTTAACCAATTGTATAATTTGTGCCCTTTGGAAATATATTTTTGGGGCTATGAATGAACTAATAAGTGTTTGAAGATGATGGATTCTTGTAACCATTTGTGGATGAAATTTCAGTGATAACAAAGGCTTTCCAAACTATGGATCCATTATGAGATGATGTATTCATCTTTTTGACCCAATCCACTATGGAGTCGTTTGGGAAATATTTTTCTTGTAAATTCTTCTCCAAATCCCTGAGCCTTGAATGAGGCTCCAATTTTTTTTTTTTTTGCAATGGTAGTTGCGAACTGGTGTAATTTTTTGAGTCCCCAACCTCCCAGAGCTTTAGAGAGGGTCATTTTTTTCCAGGGAGGTAGGACCAGGGAATTGTGTTCCTTTGGGCCGGACCAGAGGAAGTGATAGGAAAGTTGTCAAATGTTGTTTAGAATTCCTTTTGGGACCAATGTGAGAGAGATCCAATAAATAGAGATAGCCTCAAGAACTTGTTTCACCAAGCCCAATCTTCCTTCCCTGGAGAGCCATAAGTTGCACCAACATCTAAGTTCTTTTTCCACCTTTGCAAGAAGCCATTGCCAGTCTCTTTTGTTGTATCCATTCGGCTTCAAGTTGAAGCTTGGACATTTAAACCCCTTCCCAGGGGTGGGGGTTATGAAAGCAATGGTCTAAGCTATATGCTATCGTTCATTTATGGTAAGTCCCTAGGAGAACATAGAGGACTTGTCCTGGTTTATTTGCATGCCCATGGCTAGACATAAGGAGTCTAGCAAATATTTTAGTTTATTCAAGTATATTTTTCTTCCTTCATAGAAAATAAGAATATCATCCACAAATATTAGGTGGGTGAGGGAAAGAGATGGGCTTACTGCTATTCCTTTAAGATAACCTTTTGTTGTGGATTGGTGAATTAGTCTTCTCAAACCTTTTTCCACTAGGAGAAAAATAAGAAAGGAGAGTAGACATCCTTGATGAGGCCCTCACTTGGGAATGAATAAAGAAGACATTGAACCTTTATTAGAACTACAAAGGTGGTGGAGTTAATGCAATTTAGGACCCAAGAAACAAAATAGTGGAATAATTTCAGGTGAATGAGGATCCTCAGATATATCCAACTAACTTTGTCGAAGGATTTTGAAAGATCAACTGCTTTCTACTTCATAGAGTGAACCAAGTGCAATCCTTCTTGTGCTAGGACTATGGCCTCATGGATTTGTCTTCCTTTGAGAAATTTGAATTTCTCCTGAGATATGTGGGCCGAGAGAAAGTCTAGGAGTCGTCTTGCAATCAATTTTGAGATAATTTTGTATATGTTGTTGTAGAGGGAGATGGGATGAAATTGGTCAAAAGTACTTGGATTGTCAATATTTGGAATCAATGCAATGAAAGTTGTGTTCAAAGCTGCTAGGATTTGACCAATAGTTCTCGAGTACTCAACCACTCTAAGAAGGTCCTCTCCCAGAAAATCAAAGAAACTTGAGTACAATTCAATTGAAAGAACGTCGGGCTCAGGGATTTTATCTTTTTTGAAAGTCGTGGATAGTGGCCAAGAGCTCTTCCTTGGATATTTCGGTGATCAACTAGTTGTTTCCATCCTTGTCAATAAATATAGGGAAGATATATGCTAGTATCTCTTCAATAGTAGCTCTAGAGTCTTTTTTAAAAAGGGAATCAAAGTGGTTGATACGAGCTTGGGCTATGTCCTCGAAAGAGGTGGATATTACCCCATTTCCTTGATCTATAGCCCAGATTGTGTTTATTTATTTTCTATGATTCACAAATATATGAAAGAAATTGTTTTTTTTGTCCCTTGATTGAAGCTAGAGTGCCTTGATTTTTAATCTCCATTCTTTTTCTTTGTCCAACAAGAGTTTTCTTCGCTCCCTTTCAATTTCCCATAGACAAATGTTTTTGTCTTCCGAAAGGGGACTTAGAATTTATTCATCATACCAAGAATGGATTTTCCTTTCTAGGTCTTTTAGGGATTAAACTTCCTTTTTTTTCTTTTCGTTTCCCTGGGCATGTGCTGCTTTTTTTTCTCTTTCGATGTTTTCTAGGAATTGTAGAGGGGGGATTCTAGAAGGGTCAAATTGAAGGAGATCCAACAACTCTTGATAGACTCTTTGAAGGATGGATAATCTAGCCAGACATAATTCATTTTGAAGGGTGTTGGTGGCTTCTGGGGTTGGACCTTAATCTTGAAGATGATTGGATTGTGGTCTAAGTCCCCTCCTATGGAGAACCATTGTTGATAATCGGGAAGTGGTTCCAGAAGAGCTTATGAGATGAGGAAGTGGTCTAGTCATTTCTCTATTCTGTCCACTTCGGTTCTCATATTTCTCTAGGTCGACACCAATTTTTGGGGGATAATTTCAATAAGACCAACGTCATCCGGTGAGTGGATGAGAAATTTAGAAAGGGGGCCATGTTGGGTGGATGGCCCCCAGATTTCATTTTCCCCTAGGGTGAAGTTATGCCATCGCCTATTATCAAGTTCCCCTACTTGATCATATTGTTCTTAAGAGTATGCTCCCAGAAAAGTTGTTTATCTCCATTATAGGGTCCATAGAGGTTTAAGCATGTCAAGTCCAAGTCTAGTTTAGAGGAGTGAAATTCAATACCTAGGTCGGATTGAAAATCTCAGGCATTCCTGAAAAGTAAAGAGGATATTTTCCAACTAGTAGTGAGACATCCCGAGCGACCACAAGCATCGAAGGAGAGAAAATTCAATTCCTGGAAAGAGTTGAGTGAGATCAATAGTAAAACAATTTCTAGCCAACATGGTTTCCTACAGAAGGATTATGGAGGGTCAGTGAATCTCCATCAACTGTTTTATGGCTAGTTTTTTGTGGGGGGCTAGCCAAGCACTTGTAGTTTAATTAGAGAATAAACACGGGGGAGGGGTTGACAGGGCATTTTCTGTAAGGGCCCTAATGAGATATTTATGTTTTCCAGACTTGACTTCTAAATTGGATTTTTTCTGGGCGATGGAGAGGAAATGTTTCCTTCCGCAAAGAGATGGTTTTGAGTTACGCTCCAAGTGGGGGCCGAGGCCATACTCTACTCCAAACGAC
>JZKD02S1673663.1:356894-380792 GCA_000966675.3 Picea glauca | reverse complement strand
ACTTTTAACTTCTTGACTTTTCCCCCCTCAGTGTGAGACTATGACCTAGTGGGGGTGCCCAGGCCACTGAGTCTCCTCATCACCTCTCTAAGAGGTGGGGGACATTACAGTTACACTATGACCATTACAAAATTTAGAATTTAAAGTATGTTTAAATTTTAAATTTCTATTTAAAAATTGGAATTTAGAATCTATTTTTAGATTGTTGACAGGGCCTTATTCAACCTTGTCCATGTACAATGACATGCCTGAATTCGGGCCTATACCTGTACATGGACAGGGCCGAATATGGCCCTATCCCTTAGCTTAGTAAAGGCTATGTGTTACACTATGAACATTACAAAATTTAGAATTTAAATTATGTTTAAATTTTAAATTTCTAGTTAAAATTAGAATTTAGAATTTATTTTTAGATTGTTGACAGGGCCTTATTCAACCCTATCCATGTACAGTGACATGCCTAAATTCGAGCCTGTACCTGTACATGGACAGGGTTGAATATGGATCTATCCCTTAGCTTATTAAATTCTATGTGTTACACTATGACCATTACATAATTTAGAATTAAATTATGTTTAAATTTTAAATTTTTAGTTCAAAATTAGAATTTAGAATTTTTGTTTAGAATGTTGATAGGGCCTTATTCGACCCTTTCCATGTACAATGATAGGACTGAATTCTGGCATGTACTTGTACATGCGCAGGGCTGAATATGGCCCTATCCCATAGCTTAGTAAAGACTATGTGTTACACTATGACCATTACATAATTTAGAATTTAAATTATGTTTACATTTTAAATTTTTAGGAAATTTAAAATTTTAGTTAAAAAATAGAATTTAGAAATTTTGTTTAGGATGTTGACAAGACCTTATTTGGCCCTCTCCATGTACAGGGACAAGCCCGAATTTGGACCTGTCCCTGTCCATGGACAGGGACGAATATGGACCTGTCCATGTATAGGGCCAGGCCCAAATTCGGGCCTGTCAATGTACATGGATAGAGACATATTTGGCCCTATCCATGTAGTACCTTAAGCAGTAGGATAAGTAGATATAGAAGCAACAACAAAGGCCCAGTTCCATAGGAAATCCATACAACCGCTAAGCAAATAGACAGAGTTGTAGAAAATAGACAGAGGCCTGAAGAGACTTTAAACTTTAGGGCAGGACATGGACTATCTATTCTAACTATAAATAGTGAGACCAAGGGCTAAGCATGACTGCTACAAGGCCACCACTACCCTGAATAGTGCCCAAATTGAACAAAATTAGACTCTGACAACAACTGTAAAGAAACATCACCATAAAGGACCTAGTACATATCACAATATTTAACAGACCTAACAAAAATCTTGAAATACAAAAATATGTCTATAGTAGTTGCTGCAATAGGAGCAAAATAAGTACAACTTTGACAAAAACTCCACTTCTCTGCTAATAGTATTGCTAATTTAAATTTTTAGGAAATTTAAATTTTTAATTAAAAAATACAATCATGGAAACAATAGGGATAAAGTAAATGTACATAACCATGAATCAAACTTGTTGTAATCATACCAGATAACTGTATAGGGTTGACCATGATGAAGTAATGAGCTAATATGATATGAGACCACAACAAGCCCTGTGAACAAACTGAATTACACTACATTCTTTGCTTAGAAGTAATTCCATCATATTTGGTACATAATGACATTGATGTTGCACTCTTATTGATTAGGGTCCTACTCCTAGTATAGGATATGAATAAGACCTATACTGTTTGTGCTCATATATTACATGTATGAACTTCTTATACCTTTTCATATTTATGGGATTGGTTCTAACTCAATACTAATACAAATACAACAACAACCTTTACATTCAACTTATGATACTCTACTCTATGCATCTATGATCTCAACATAATATAGGGTTATGACTCATATAAGAAGATTTGTTCATGTTATATGATGTGTATATTAAAAATATATATATTAAATTTCAGTTTAAAAATATCTATATTTTTAAACCTTAAAAATATATATACATTATTAACAAATAAAAATATCTTTATTAAATTACAACTTAAAAATATCTAAATCTTCAAAAATATCTATATTTTTAAACCTTAAAAATATCTATATTATTAGAGATAAGAAAAAATTCATATTTTATAAATGTGAAAAGTAAATATAAATATTGAAAGTAATGTAATTAATTCAAAGTAAATGTAAATTTTGAAATTAGTGTAATTAATTTCAATTAAATGTAAATATTGAAAGTAGTGTAATTAATTCCTTAACATGTTGAGTATTAAATTAGATATAAATATAATATATAATTAAAATAAATCGTATCAATAGAGATGAATATATAAGGGATCGATGAAATTTAAATGAAAAAGTCAATATTTATTGAAGCAATATAATATTTAATGTTATTAATATGTGAAGATTTTTCTGAAAAGCAAATAATGTGTGAAGATTTACATGAAAAGTAAATAAATAATGTATGATTTACATGTGTTATTAATGTGTGGATTTATATAAGATTGGGTTTATTTGAAGATTATGGAGTAGTGATATGGGTTTATTGAAAAAAAGGAGTAAGTTAAAAAAATAGACAAACTCAACCATTTTTCCATTACTCATAGGAATTTTATCAAAAGTTATAGTTCTACTTTATTGAATAGGAATTTTATCAAAAGTTATAGTTCCACCTCATTGATGAGAAATTTCATAGAACTTTGTATCTATGGAAAAATATGCATCTATTGAAATTTGTATGGTAGAAATGGATTTACATTAAAAAAAAATTCCACTTAATATAATATAATATAATATTGTTGGTTATTATGAAATTTCTTTTTTAGTGTTACCATTATTTCATGGAACTTTGCATCTATGGAAAAAAAATATACATTTATGGAACTTTGATATTAATGTCTTCCGTGGTGGACATGGATTTAATATAATATAATATTGTTGGTTATTATGGAATTTCTTTTAGTGTTATCCATATAGTTGATATTATGGAGTTTCTTCATATGAAGATTATGAAATTTTAATATAAGGCAATTATGGATAACATACTTGAGATGGAATTTCTTGCAATGATTTACATGTCATTATGGTATGGATTTACTTAAAAACAATAAATTATGAATAATAGAGTTGAGAGTTCTTGTGTTAAATAATATTATTAATCTTTATTAATGTAATTGAGAACATTGAATTTATTCCTATGTTTTTTTAAAATATTTTCATTATATAAATATAAAACTTGATGTGTTGAAACAACATCTATTACAAAAATTCTACATGAGTTTTTTAGAACAAAATATTTCTAGATCACTAATTACATACAAAAAAGTGATTGTTGGTCTAACATTCTAGGTGTTTTTACAAGAGGTCTGCCTTATAAATTGTCCTAATATGCTAATAAGGAAAAAAAAAACATTCATAATGGATTTTATTCGGTGTTATTATGGTCTTTCGACTCCTCTGCAACTTGTTGGTTCTCTTCTTCCTCAATCTCCATCAAAACCTCATACTTTGCTTCTACTCTGACCTCTTCTTTGTGAATGGAGCTCTAGGTGCCATGATTGTTGGAGGCCAGAGATCTATTGGCAACTGACGCAATAGATCTAGTAGCAATTGAACCTTGCACTACATAAATAAAGAAAATATAAGACATGGGTTTTGTGCCTAGTAGAACAAATTATTAACTTTGTGAGTTGTTTCCTTAAATCATGCATGAGGAAGATGTGGCATACATTTTTAAAAAGCCTCATAGACTTTTTGCACACTATGTAAAAATGGAGCATAATTTTAGTATTTTTTGCAAAACAACAATTTTTGGTTTAAAGTGAAAAACTAAAAATGTAGAGAGGCGAGGAATGATAAAACACATAATATCCAACTTGAATCACTCAATTTAGCTTATAAATGAACCTTGGGCATGCATTTTAGTGAACTTGAGCAATTTTGGTCAATTTCATTCAAGACTACATAAGTTGCTAAGCAAATTTGATACTCGAAAATGAAGGAAAATATGAAAATTCAAAGACATGAATTTTGTTGGCAACATGAAAATATTTGAACATAAAGTTTCACATTTTCAAATGGGCACTTGTACACATTTTGGCATGCATTTTCTTAATCCCTCTTCTACAAATTCATAATATGTGTATTAGAGGAGAAAATAAAATTAAGATATTATAAGGAGCAATAATGATTTTAAGGATGAAAATTTATTTTAAAATCTAGAAACCTTAGAGAATCTTACTAATCCTTCATATGCCAACTATAAAATGTTTGGCGATATTAAAAATATTCAAATTTCTAAGGATTTTATATAGTTTGTATAAACTTTTGACAATTTTTAAGGTAAAATAATTTTATTCTATCGAATTTGGGTGAATCATTTTTAGAATAGCGAATCTTTTTTTGGGAAAAACCATGGAAAATTAGCCCATGAGCGAAATTTATCCCCTAAAATCATCAGTGATAAGGAGGTAATCAACTGTAATTTATAAGATCAAAACCGTCTCTCTATTTTGACAAGTGCAAAGAAGAAAGGGTGAATTCATGAAGTTGGGTAACACTTTCATGAGAATCGGGTATCCAAAATTCTGAAAGACATTTTTTCGGCCGAACTAATTTTTTTTTTGCCCGAAAGTCCTATTTTTTCGGCCGAACGTCAAATCGAACGATACCGTGACAATGCCCTCAATTTTCGTGTACAATTTTAGTCGGGAAAATATTTTTCTTCCAGTAACAACTTTTCAGACGAAAGATATTCTGGCCGAAATAATCTTTCGGTCGAAAGATTATTTTGGCCGAAAGCATCTTTCAGCCGAAAGTTTCTTTCGGATGAAAAACAGTTTATATATTACCCTCACATCGTGCCTGCTATAGTTTTTGCGAATTGTTAGTTAGTTCATACAATTTGGTGTTTGTTGCGGGCGGGTGGATGGGCAGTCTTGTGGATGTTGGAGCAGCGGGCGGGTGAACGTTGGAGCTGCGGGTGTTCGGTCCAGGTACATTTATATTAGGAAATTTTAATTTCTAGTTAAAAATTAAAATTTAGAATTTATTTTTAGATTGTTGACAAGGTGTAATGACCCCATCTGGTACGACTCCTACGATGTACAACCAGTAAAAGCACCCTTTTTTTTTTTTTGTGTGTGTGTGTGTAGGAAGGTAATAATGACATTATACTCAACATCGCAACACGGCGATGGCACCACGCATGCTACTCACGCAACAAAAACACAACGACCTAACATAAAATCACATCAAGCACTTGGAAGCAATGTACGACATTAAACGACGAAAAAAATAAGAATGACTACCCACCCGTCCTACCCTGCAATGGTTAGGACCTCCAGGACACATAAGCAATGCTCAAGCCCAGGTTCCCATTGATTTTGACCATTTAAGGTCTCAGGGCTAGCGACTGTTCTGAGGAATAAGGAGGTGTCTACATCCTGCCCGACACAAGAATACCAAGCCTACTAAGCTAAGGACAATCATCCTAACAACCCCACGCACCCAAAACAAGTACACAAGTAACTAGAATCTCTTATAGTGAGCAAACCCAACACATTAAATGTTCACAAACCCAGTAACAACATTAATTAATTAAAAATGAACATCAACACCCTCAACGGGAAGCGCAAGCTAAAAACAACTTCGCCCATATCCCGATCAATCGTAGAGTCAAGCTAGTCAATAATTACAACCTCTTTTAATCATTTATTACGAGCCCAACTTAGCATGTCTAGATACAAATGCCATTAGGGTTCCATCTAAAATAGCCTTAAAACAAATTCATTGCGCAATTTAAAATTACAAAGTGTCATCGAGGTACCATCTAATTCAACATTTAATGGACATCACTAAGCAAGTTTGAACCTTGACTGGATTAATAATTAAAAATATAATTAATCATTAATTATAATCTAACTAGCTTGTCTGAATTATAAACTAGCCATTCACTAACAATCAAATAGACATTCGATAAAACCAATTTAGAAAGTTTAAATATCATGTCCATCATCACAATCTAATTGACTAACCTAAATTAATCCATATTAGATCCCTAACTACAATTACCATTTAAATTAACATTAATGCAAATAAATGGAGCAATTTGAAATAGATTATCAACAAATATCAGAACAATTAAAAATTAACCATAACATGGCATTAATAACAATTAACTTGGCATTAACATAAAGCAAATAACAAGCATTAAAATAATAATAAAACCATTTTTTATTTTATTTTTATTTTTTTTCTGCTATCTGCGGTTAAAGATTAGATGCCTTTCAGAGGCAAACATGTAATGATGCCCTTATCAACGCTAACTATGAAAAATAATTGTGTTGTCGAAGAATGACTACGCTGTCCGGAACATTAATGCCGATTTAAAATCATTGTCAGATAATGTAAAAAGGACACGCAAGGGAAATAACGTTGTCAGGTAAAAGAAATGCTAGGGTAAGAGACAATCTTTTGATTTTAGGAAAAGTCAAGTCTTCAAGGGTAAAGATAAAATCGCAGACTTAGGGAAAATTCGCCAGGCAACCACGCATCAATAGCAGTAATGGGGACATTGTAAAACACAGTCTCGTTCAGGGGAAATCACTCGGCATTTGATGTATTAGCACTGTAGAAAACTTAAGGCAACTCACAACACAACTCAGCCTAACACGCTGCCACACCAAATCGAAACACAGGCTGCTTTTTAATGGAAATCGTGCCCATTCAATGTCAATTCGAGCCCAGTCAATAGCAACTCAATCAACTTAACCACAATCAAATCCACTCAAGTAGCTAATGCAATTGACCATATACGTTACACAAATAAAAGGGCAATCTTAGTCATTGCAATAGAAACACAGTCAACAAATTAAAGGGTAAGACATGGTCCTTCCAGCATCATAGAGGAAAATACAATGTTGTGCATAATAAATTGGGCCACACGCAGTACAACCACACCGGAAGGGATGACATTGTTGTCAATTAAAATTTGGCCAGTCACTATACAAACCCAACAGAAGGAATACATACTTTCTGTCATTTAGTCAAGCAAATCGCTGTGCCAAACGTCACAGTCTGCCATCGATCAATAATCATTTAAGAAGCTATTGCAAGGACCTAAGATTCGTGTTTAACCACAACAATGTATGTTGTGGGCGTAATTTAAAGAAATAAAATAATCACGAATATATCGTTGTGCGAAATAACAAGAACGTGGTGTAACTCTGGGCGTGCATTTCAGATTTAACATTAAATCCGCTACAGGACTATATCACTGCTCAAGGAATAAAGAAGAACATTAACCATTTATTATTGGACAAAATATATGCCTATCCTTCACTAAGATGTCATGATCATCTACAGGTTAAATAAAAATGCAGTCAACATGACATTCCTGGTGATGTAAATCGTTGTGGGTAAATGCACAACAATAAAACATTTCGTGGTTAATTAACGCGAGGTTACACCCACCTAAAGATATATCTCTAACCATTAAATACGTTGTTGGTATGTAATATCATTAGACTGTAGAATACGCCTGTATACATAAATATTATCTATAAAATGTGCAATTGTTGTCAATTTATCTACTGGAGGAATAGACAGTTAGTATATAAGTGAAACACAGAGCAGATAGAGGATAATATTGTCAACAAGGGTACTGTCAAATAATGCGTTAATCATAGTCACATTAATTAAAAAGGGAGCTCAGTCATTTGAGAGGACAACAATGATATTTTTCCATCCAAGAGCTAAAAACTAACATGGAATCAATAGGGATAAGATACCCTCCGAGAGCGCAGAGGTAAACCAACAAGGATGCAAGAAAATCCATACGCAGAAGTACTTTTTCAAGAAGGCGCATGCCAAACAATCATCCGAAGACAAGTAGCAAAGGTAGACGGCTAATAGGAGCGTCCTTCGCTCATCATCCTCACACAGAAAAACAAGGCGTTGAGATCCATATGTCTTTTAATGTTAAGGCGACGACCGTAGATCAGGCTCTTGGCTGAATGCTCAGGCAAGGATTGGTGGGCTAAGGATGAAGGATAAACAACCTCAAGGTCACAATCAACACCACAGGGTGGTCACGACAAACAGAAAACAAAGTCTATGGGAGTCAACAACCATCTAGCTAAGCTAAGGAAGGTTTCAGTCACCAATTTTTTTAAAAAACATCATTTTACTTTTCCATTAAATAAGCAGATCCAAGCATAAGTCCTAATACATTCTACCATAAAAAAATGAAGAGAGCGTACCATTGCCTGTTCGCCCTCTCTGAATGACGTCCGCACACTCCGTGCCACTTCCACTTGCCGACTGATGAGACTTCACCGGTACCTCCCAACCAATGCTAGGGTAATTATTTTCCCCATTAGCCCCCCGAGCCGCAAAGGGGCCACACACTCACTATCCAGAGATTTCGTCTAGCTCCCATCTCGCCTCGTAAGGCCGAGCTACCACTCCTCTCCGAGCTAGGCATCCCAACTCCCACAAGTTAAATCATTCAAGTAAATATTTCTGCAGCGTAACGTTACACAAACAGAAGATCATCCAACCTCCATTACCTCCCTTCATTATATAGAGTTTTGTGGTTCCTTACTTTCCAAAAATTCTCTTTTAGTTAAGTTTTTATAATTAATTTCCTAAAAATTCCTCCCTGTACAAGTGTCACCCATCCCCTTCCTTCCTCATAAATTAACTTCTTTAATTAATTAATTATCTTTATTTCCCTCACCCACCTAGAGTTACTCCTAGAATCACTCCTAGGTGTCCCCAAAATCTCTTACAAGTTTTAATAACTTTCCTTTTTATTAAATTGCTTGTTCAGTTTAAATTAGAAAGCTCTTAAATGGTAGATACTTTTTCTAAGTTTGACTTTCCGTTTTTTCCCTTATGTTTCCCCTTTTTATGTTTACCTCATTTCCTAGTTTCCTAAATTTTTAAATTTTCCCTCTTTCCCCTTTTTAATTAGAACTCAAAAAGGCAGGTGTGGAAATTAACCCTTTTTTCCCTTTTCTCAATTAATTAAAATTTTAAAATTATCAAAATAATAAAACCATTAATTCCCCTTTTTCTTTTAAATTTTATTCCAACAAATTTATTATTATTATTTTTTTTATGAATAAATTAAATTTTTAACTAAGTTCATAATTATTATTTATGTGGTTTTTATTTTTATTATTATTATTGTTATTTTTTTTAATAGAGAGATAAAATTTTACCACTAGCATAGTTTAGACTTAAACCTTAAATTTTTGTACAGGGTGACATTTAATTAAGGAAATTGTTTTAAAAATTTCTTAACACGTTATTCGTCCTAAGGCCATATAGGTTCATTCCTCTATCATCAACAACGCGACGTGCCCTTCAGGATGCACTAGGTGCTCCAAGGGTGCCACTCGCCTCATTTGTTCCCTTGCGAGATGTGCCCTTCAGGACGCACTACATGCTCCAAGGGTGCCACTCATCACTCTCGATTTTTCTTGTGCGACGTGCCCTTCAGGATGCACCACGTGCTCCAAGGGTGCCACTCGCCTCTTGACTGACTTGGTAGACATCAATAGCCCCTGGAGTCAACACTCCACCAGGTGAACTTGTGGGAGACTAAGGGCTTCTAAGGAATAAGGCCCCCGCCTTATTGCGCGCCCCTTAGAATCATCATGAGCGACTGTCGCAGTCTGCCCTCACGACATCGTGGGTCCTCTCGAACTAGGTAATCGTTAACCTACAGTTCGAGCCACGACGGGAGTGCTAGTAGGCTGTGGCAGGGCTACTGTCCACACCTCTCCCTCAACATTTTTGGTAGTCATGCATGACCCCTTTACTCCATATGTGAGTCTGGTCGGCAAGCTATCATCAGCCTGCATCATCAACAAATCATGTCAAAACATATCCATATCATATCATCTAATCAGATGCACTAATATCACAATAAAACAATCAAATCCCAATGGTATACTCCCTGACTCAATCCAGAGTCCAAGGGGTTCCATTGATGCCTCTGCATCCTTGAGGTCCAAAATCCCGCACACTCAATAAACTGAGTCAATAGCACTTGTCTGTGTCAATGCAGTAAAACAAAATGTCACCAATCCCATAACGCCTCATAATCAAAATCAAAAGTTTTAATAGCATAATAATCCAGATCACTTGCGAGTAAGTGTCCTCAAAGAATAAGTTCGCTCAGTGCGCCAGAGTGTGATGTTACACAAGGCCTTATTCGGCCCTGTCCATGTACAGTGACAGGCCCGAATTCGTGCCTATACCTGTACATGGACAAGGACGAATATGGCCCTATCCCTTAGCTTAGTAAAGGCTATGTGTTACACTATGACCATTACAAAATTTAGAATTTAAAGTATGTTTAAATTTTAAATTTCTATTTAAAAATTAGAGTTTAGAATTTATTTTTAGATTGTTGATAGGGCCTTATTCAGCATGTCCATGTACAGTGACATGCCCAAATTCGGGCCTGTACCTGTACATGGACAGGGACGAATATGGACATGTCCCTTAGCTTAGTAAAGGCTATGTGTTACACTATGAACATTACAAAATTTAGAATTTAAATTATGTTTAAATTTTAAATTTCTAGTTAAAAATTAGAATTTATAATTTATTTTTAGATTGTTGACAGAGCCTTATTCATCCCTGTCCATGTACAGTGACATCCCTGAATTTGGGCCTGTACCTGTACATGGACAGGGATGAATATGGCCCTGTCCCTTAGCTTATTAAATTCTATGTGTTACACTATGACCATTACAAAATTTAGAATTAAATTATGTTTAAATTTTAAATTTTTAGGAAATTTAAATTTTTAGTTAAAAATTAGAATTTAGAAATTTTGTTTAGAATGTTGACAGGGCCTTATTTGACCCTTTCCATGTACAGTGATAGGCTTGAATTCAGACCTGTACATGTGCATGGGAAGGGCCGAATATGGCCCTATCCCTTAGCTTAGTAAAGGCTATGTGTTACACTATGACCATTACAAAATTTAGAATTTAAATTATGTTTAAATTTTAAATTTTTAGGAAATTTAAATTTTTAGTTAAAAATTAGAATTTAGAAATTTTGTTTAGAATGTTGACAGGGACTTATTCGACCCTCTCCATGTACAGGGACAAGCCCGAATTCGGACATGTCCTTGTCCATGGACAGGGGCGAATATGGCCCTGTCCATGTATAGAGACAGGCCCGAATTCAGGCCTGTCAATGTACATGGACAAAGCCATATTTGGCCCTATCCATGTACTACCTCAAGCAATAGGATAATTAGATATAGAAGAAACAACAAAGGCCCAGTTCCCTAGGAAATCCATACAACCGCTAAGCAAATAGATAGAGTTGCAGAAAATAGACAGAGGCCTGAAGAGACTTTAAACTTTAGGGCAGGACACAGACTATCTATTCTAACTATAAACAGTGAGACCAAGGGCTAAGCATGACTACTACAGGGCCATCACTACCCTTAATAGTGCCCAAACTGAAAAAAATTAGACTCTGACAACAATTGTAAAGAAACATCACCATAAAGGACCTAGTACATATCACAATATTTAACAGACCTAATAAAAATCTTGAAATACAAAAATATTTCTATAGTAGTTGTTGCAATAGGAGAAAAATAAGTACAACTTTGACAAAAGCTCCACTTATCTACTAATAGTATTGCTAATTTAAATTTTTAGTTAAAAAATACAATCATGGAAACAATAGGGATAAAGTAAGTGTACAAAACCATGAATCAAACATGTTGTAATCATACCAGATAACTGTATAGGGTTGACCATGACGAAGTAATGAGCTAATATGATATGAGACCACAACAAGCCCTGTGAACAAACTGAATTACACTACATTCTTTGCTTAGAAGTAATTCCATCATATTCGGTACATAATGACATTGATGTTGCACTCTTATTGATTAGGGTCCTACTCCTAGTATAGGATATGAATAAGACCTATACTGTTTGTGCTCATATGTTAGATGTATGAACTTCTTATACCTTTTCATATTTATGGGATTGGTTCTAACTCAGTACTAATACAAACACAACAACAACCTTTACATTCAACTTATGATACTCTACTCTATGCATCTATGATCTCAACATAATATAGGGTTATGACTCATACAAGAAGATTTGTTCATGTTATATGATGTGTAACAAGGATAAGTATAAGCATAATATAGATAGTATCGAATCCATAGTAATAAATAAGAGTAATACATAGCTACATTGATGTTTGTTTGATATGTTGTTATCCTTATTTGAGCTTACTGTATCTCCATATTAAGCTTACATGACTAACATGAGCTATGAACATAATCATAATCCAATAATGTTTGAATATGATGAATACAATCATATAAGAAACTTCATAGATAACAAATCAATGTTTTATTGAGAATCATTGCCTTTGTTTCAACATAACATAGCTTAGTTCGATCTGTAATCAAGCACTGTAACCTATCTAGAAGAAAACCATAATCACAAGCTATGGACTTTTCCATCCATTCATGTTATATTATCATAGCATCTTCAAGATTGGTTAACTCTATACCAGTGTAATCCAGTATTCATTGCATGATTGAGGTGGATATCAGTGGCCACCTACCTTTTCCAACTGGCTCAAAACAATTTTCTGGCAATTTTGGTAATTTACTATTTTTAGCAGTTTTCACTCCCAGAGCCGTTTTGAGGCCCTAAATGATGTTTTTTCGGGAAAAAGGGTTTGCAATATCAAAGTTTATTTCATACTGTTCCTAAAATGAATATCCTCATCGATACCTTTCCAACAGGCTATCATACGCCTAAAACGAAGATCGTATGCAAAAGTTACGCCCCCAGGAAGTTGATGTACTAACTTACCCAAACGGGGCCCACATGACTTTCGACACTTCATCTCCTAGGGGTAGGTTTTTTGGATGTCTAGGGTTTTTGGAATTCCTTCTTATTGTAAAAATGCCTTTAAAGCCTCATTTTAATCATCTTATTGTGAATGAGCTCAGTCGTCACATCTCTTCTAAGAGATAAGCTGCCACCATTCCAGCAAGCTTGTTTCCATTGCATTTTACAGTTTCAGCTTATTTTGTTATTGAATAGAAAACCAATTTTACTTTATCTCTGTTATTTTGTGTTAAGCACCTATTAATAATCTGTAGTCATTTTTTTCTGCTCATAAAATCTGGATCATTTCACTACTGATATGATAGATTCATTGTTTCCAGCTTTATGTACTATTGATTAGGATGAATTCGGGCTTGTCCTTGTACATGGGCTGGCCGTATTCGGCCATGTCCATGTACAAGGACAGGCCTGAATTCAGGCCTGTCACTCTACATGGACAGGGCCGTATTCGACCTTGTCCATGTACATGGATAATTGAAACTTGAAACTCTTGAATGATCTTGTGCTTATATGTCCCATATAGTATTATTACTCTTCCGCATATTGGAAAAAATATATAAAATTTAGATTCCCATCTCCTTGACCCAACAAAGTAGATCAACTCTTTTTCCTCCACTTTTTTTCTTCCCTTGCTAAGTCACAGTCCATGGGACCGTGACTTGGCCGTCGAGGGCCATCCTTGTGGCCAAGCCGTGGGCATGCTAACGAGTTGGCCACAGGGCTGGGCCCCCACGACCAAGTCATAGTCCAAGTCACAGTCATACTTAGCCCTTCCACTACCTAATTAGCCAACATCAGATTCTAATGTTAGCAGGACGTCCTTTTCAACCAAAAATACTTAAATCCAAGTACTAAACTATTTTAGCTGAACACTAATTGCATAATTGTTTAACAATGAAAATATTAAAAACCCAGGTGTTTGTTGAAGTTTTCCATGTCCTCCTTATTTTCCATATAGCCATATAATATATGTTTTGCACTAGTAGGGCGAGTCAACATTCCACGTCGATCCCAGTCAACTTGACCTCTTCCTTCTTTTAAGAAATCTTTCTGTAAACGATTTGCCTCCAAGTAGCCAACTACAGAATCCTCAAAAATCAGCAGGCTTATGCCACGGTGCCCCTTTGGACCGTAGGCTTGTCTTGCCTTGATGGGTTTATATGCTTTGAAAGATTCCAACAGTTCTTTGGTTCCCATGCCATAATCTATTTTAATTTTCTTTTGAATTTGGATGGGTACAGAATCCCATCTTTAATTAGTCGAAATTTACCTTTAGAATTTGTTTAAACATTCATATTTTAAAAATAAAAACTTATCTTTCCTGGAAAAAATAAGAGTTGTATTTCCCTTATGCCTTGTCTGAGAGTAACTAAAAAACATGTGAGGATATTTATAAAAATCGTAATAAAATAAAAATAAACTTGCATAGTTCATTCTTAACCCTCTATCTATCGACATCTAAAAAATTATGTGAATATTTATTGAATCCAAGATTAAAATGAATTTACTATGATGTGTAATAGTTCAAAAGATTGCATTTTGATTATAAAAGTGTTACAAAATTTTGTGCATAAATGTGTTATATAGTTTGGTACAGGTAGAATAAATCTTTATGTTTATTTTAAATTTGTTAATAATTGTACATTTATATTTATGTTTATTTTAAATTTGTTAATTAGTATTTAGATTTTAGATTTGGTATGTGTGCATTTGTTCTGGTCCAGTTTAGATTTAAAGACAATATTTTATTGACTGATAATAGTTCCGGTCTACTGTTTGACCCCATAATTTATTAAGTGGTTTACTTCAAATAATTTTATGCATAGAAATATATTTCGTTCTTTCCGTTATATTCAAATATTATTCGACGAACATCATCTTAATCTTTTTAATAAATTATATTTCTTGTAAATATAATACAAATAAATTTGTACTTCTATTTATTTAGTTTTAAATATAATTTTGTTCTTTTATTTCTTAAAATATATATTTGCTCTTATATTTACAAATAAATATATAAATAATACATATATCTATCTATATATCTATATATACAATGTAAAAATTTTAAAACATATATATATATATATATATATATATATATATATATATATATATATATATATATATATATATATATATATTTAAAAATAAAATAGGAAGACAATTTAAAAATTACATGTTTATATGTTCAAATTATACGTGTGCAAACAATAAATTTATAAACAATATGGATTCAGTTAATTTGATATAAACATTTAACAATCAAATATTAAGAATAGAGTAAGCATTTAAGTGATTAGTCTGTGCCTGAGCAGTCGTCCAGGAGCCGAATCTACTGTCTTTCACTCCGGTGTTAAAGACTTAGATTCAAATGCCGTCCTTTTCTGTGAATAGATAATCTCTTATTAAAATTGGCTGTGACTTGGCCGTGAGGGCCATTCCTGTGGCCAAGCCATGGGCACTCCCATGGCTTGGCCACATGGTTGGCTCCCCGCGGCCAAGTCACAGTCATTTCAAACATTTTTTATTTTATAAAAATTTTAAATCTTTAGGAATTCAATTTATAAATCCATTTTTACATATGTAATATTAGATTATCATAAGTTATAAATATTATTTTATAGATTGTTGATTCTGGAATTCCTTGTTGTACATTACTGTCTATCTTATAATTTGTAAAGGAATATTTGTGAAATATACATACAATGGAAAATATTTAAAACATATATATACATAATACATAATTTATAAACAATATGGATTTAGTTAATTTTATATAGACATTTAACAATTGAATATTAAGTTTTTAAATTTGATATAGACACTTAACAATCAAATATTAAGAATAGAGTAAGCATTCAAGTGATTAGTCTGTGCCTGAGCAGTCGGCCAGGAGCCGAATCTACTGTCTTTCACTCCGGTGCTGAAGAATTAGATTCAAATGCCCTGCTTTTCTGTGCATAGATAATATATTATTAAAATTGGTTGTGACTTGGCTGTGGGGGCCCAGCCCTGTGGCCAACCCGTGGGTAAGCCCATGGCTTGGCCACATGGTTGTCTTCCCGCAACCAAGTCACAATCATTTCAAATGTTTTGTATTTTATAAAAATTTCATAAAAATTCAAATTGTTCAACTTTTTATTTCAAACGTTTTGTATTTTATAAAAATTTCAAATCTTTAGGAATTCAATTTATAAATCCATTTTTACATATTTAATATTAGAGTATCATAAGTTATAAATATTATTTTACAGATTGTTGATTCTGGAAATCCTTGTTGTAATAACAACTTTATCTTGCCTTAGCTATTTCTCAACTTTGATTAATGCCTATTTCAATTTCTTCATATTGTCATGAGTTTTGATCACATCTATGTGTAAGACATGAGTGACCTACTTATGTAGATTTTGTTTTTCCTTGAAATTTATCTGATCAACATTTAATGTAATATATGCTTGGCTTTTTAGTCAACAACTGACTGAATTTCACTTTTTTCAGTCTCTAGAACAACCAAATTCAACACTCACTTTTGATATGGCTTCTATTCCAAACCATAGACTCTTATCATAGTAAACTGCTCAAAAAGGAACCAGTCTCCCACTTTGGTGTTGTTTTGCAATTGTAGTGACCCTTTGACTAAAGGAATAATTATAACAAATATTCATTTTGGATAATAAAGTCTAATATAGAAATAAACAATGCTTTATAACTGTATATAAACGAATGTTTAGCATCATCAAATAATTAAATCACAGATGCTTAGTATATAAAAAGGTCCATCATAATCATAATTCCAACAACTTGCAATCATATAATACATTTTCTCTATTAATGCCCCCTCCAAGTGTAATACATACATGTTGATTCTTAGTGCCATTGCTTTGTAGATGAAATATTTCTTCCATCCAACCAAACATGGCGTAAAGTTAATCGTTGATTTTCATGGACTGTGCTCCATACCTGTTGGATGCATGAAATCCGATTGCCCATATAGATAACCACTACTCCGTTACCAGACTTTCACCCATGTACTATTGGTAGATTTACCAAGGTTATTTGTGCTAATATTTAGGAACCAAAATATATTTGAAATGGGCATGGGCAGTGGAGTTATGCATCACCCTATTATAATTGTATCTAACATAAAGAACATTTCTATTAATTTTGTTTATTTTTTTTTCCTTCTTCATAATTTTTGTTGGTCAATGTTGGAGATATTAACTCATACTTGTCTTGTACTTAATTTTTCATGAATTTCCAAAGGATAAATATTGAGGAGATATGTCGACATGAGATTCTCCAAACATTCCTCACAAACGCTCTAGGCTCTCCCAAGAAGGAAGAAGAGGAACTCCTTCTTCGACTGAGACTCCGAGTGACCAACAACAATCTCGTTAGAGGAGATTTTCAAATGAGTCTGTGAATAAATCAAATGCAAAATGTTCTCAAACAAGTGCTATGGATGCAACCTTCTTAGATAGGCTGCGCATTGATACTCCTACACTTGAGAATGTAGGGAATACCTCAGGACAAGAGAATATTTTTGGTAATTTTCTTTGATTATTTTTTATTTTTGTTGTATTTTTGTGTATTTAAATTTATGTGAAGTTAAATGTTGTAATTACTTTCAAATGTGTGTGTAGACAATGAGTTTAGAGAAAGGAATGACAATGAAAGAGAGAGTGCTTGTCATGGAGATTATAATGTTGGTGCAGAGGGTAAAGGTGGATTTAGGAGGCCGCGTTATCAAGAAACAAAAGATTACACGCCTATGTCCACCTATCCTTTGGATGTTGGTGATGAACTTCCCTAGGAAGGGATTACTGAAGAAATGACCCTTGAGCGATGTTCAGGTGTTAAAATGAGGTTGAAAAATGATTTGGTGGTCTTGGAACTCCCTTAGGAGAGTAAACAAAGCTTACAAAACTTTATGGACGCATATCAAAAGATGGGGCCAACCAATGACATTTTTGTCGATCTAATGAGGCGACGAAAGTCAGAGGTGATGGACCATGATAAATGGGAGGCAGTAAAAAATAAAGTTTCAGAGGAAGACGCAATTTTGATGTTCAATTTCAAAGATGGGTCAAAAAGAAAGATGTTGAAGGTGCAATATTTTAAGCACCTCGACATTGCAGGACATCTGTATAACAAATTTTTGGCAGCATATGGGAAATTGTCGTGAAACGATGAGGTTCCACACTATTTTCAAGACACTTTTATGCAAAGTTTTTCTTGCACATGCACCCTGATTATACTAGTCTACCATCCAATTATTATGGGACTAGTAAATGACAAACATATGATTGCAAAGGGGAATATCAAAATGCGACATTATTGAAGCCTCCACAACCTTTAGTAGCTCGTGCAATAGGGGCATTTGATTCACATTTAGATTTGCGACCTACATCAGAGGTTGAAAAA
The DNA here is from genome assembly GCA_000966675.3 of Picea glauca. NCBI lineage: Eukaryota > Viridiplantae > Streptophyta > Pinopsida > Pinales > Pinaceae > Picea > Picea glauca. The sequence continues at coordinate 362,412 of JZKD02S1673663.1, read as the reverse complement.
GAGGCTAGGAATGCAATCGGGGAAAATTTGGAAGCAATTTTTTATGGTGTTGATGTTGGCATGAACCGTCAGTGAGCGGAAGCAAATTCCCAGGCCACATTTGTTTATAAAATAGATACAGAGTTAGATACCATGCCATTAGAAGATGTTAAGGAGTATGCAAAATTTTTTCATGATGGTTGGAAGAAGGTCATTTAGAATGATGACCCGAACAACAGATTGGAATGTTTTCTAGTTAGTAAATTTTTGATGCATTTTAGAATAGTTTACTTCTAATTCTAGATTTAGATATCATTGTATCTATAGAAATAATCGAGTTGTTATTGTCATTAATTGCAGTTTGGAGATATGTTAAATGAATCTCCAACAAATAGGGGACTTGATTCCACAAATTTAAATTTGGATGGGTTGAATCAGGTATGTGTTTTATAATATCCATAGATGAGCACTTTAGTTGTTCAATCTCCAATCTTTTGAATAGGAGATCAACAACATTTATAATTTTGTATAAATCTGAACACATTGAATCCTAGATTTAGTTCTTAGTTATGTTGTTCACGGATCCCTATTCCATATCCTACTACTTGGGAAGGCTTGTCTCAATTCTCATTGGGAGAGTTTGAAGAGAGTGGGAGTTCACGGGTATCATTTAATGTGTTAAAATCATTTAAATTTAATTTTTGAATTTTCAAATTTGAAATGTGTTATATAGGGTAATGTGGAGAAGAGAGTACTTGAGAGTGTTCTTGGGAGGGAGATTGGGACTGAGGAGGAAGAGAAGGAAGCACCCATATTTGGGAAGGATGCGTCCATTCAGGATGATTCATAAATGTATGTTTTTTACTTTTATCAATTTTTTGTTTTCTAGAATTTTTAGTTTAGCCAAGTTCCTATTCAACACTTTGATTAATTATTTTGAAATATATAGAACCCTTCTATAAGATTATCATTGTCTTAAATGGTGTACATTCAAACTTATTTAAGTTTAGATCATGATGAAGACTAAATTTTGAACTTGAGCATTTGATTATTTGAGAACAGACTCTATCCCACATCAGAAAAGGGAAAGTTTCTAAATTTTCTTCGATTGCATTCCTCGCTTTCTTGTCCAAGAATGACATAGTATGGACATTTGTGTTTTCTACATACAACGAAGTGAATTCCTTCTTGCCAAGGTATTTTCAAACTCTTAATAACCACAAAAAACAACATTCAAGTAGATTTACAAATAATCTATGCATATGTATATGTGAGCTAGCTCACACATAATTTCAAAGAGCATTTAATTATATGTAATATGAATAAATTTCAAAGATGAAAGATTTAAATGGTTTTTTAAGAATGACTTAATATGCATGTGCATATTTGTGTTTTCTCCATGTACATGAAAGATTATATGAGAACATCTATTCCACCGCAGAAAGAGGAGATAAGTATTTTCCGAAAGAATGGTTTTTAAAATGGATATTTGTGAACTTTCATAGATATAAGTAGTTTTTTGGAAGAATGGTTTAATATGGAGATTTATGAGTTCTTTAATTTGAAAGAGAATTATGGAATTTGATTATACAACCACTGCAGAAGAGGAGAGAAGTAGTTTACTACTGAGGAGATTAGTATTGTATTTATGAGTAAATAAGATCAAATAACATCACCTGGGATGAGAATTTCACCTGAAGGATTTGAGACTTTATCCACAAGGAGAATTTCACCTGAAGGATTTGGGACTTTATCCATAAGGAGATAAATATTTCATTGGAAGAATGACTTAATATGAAGATTTGTGAACTTTCTTCATACACAGTTCTATATTTATTTCTAGATTATTATCTAACTCTAACTTTGAACACAATTGTTTTTTTTACCAAGAACACAATTTTTCTCTTTAAAATTTTCTAAGATTTTATATAAGATTTTACAAATTGTTTAAATCATGTATGCTTAATGTGGAGAGTAACTATCTTAAATCTATTTAACTGTGGTTGGGTATGTTATTATTTCTTATTGTTTATTTAATATTTAGTTAAAACATATATGCTAATATATGTTATTTGTTTTTTTTATTATTGTTTTTTATTGTTACAGATGTTTAAATTATATTTGGTGGAAACCATGTTTACATTATATTTGGTGGGAAAGAGTATGTTGGAGGATGAGACTTAACTCTTTTGGTATGTATGTCAATTTTGTTTTAATCACAATTTTTGAATTTTGTTTTATTTCACATTTTTGAATTGTTAATTTTTAATTTTTGAATTTTGTTTTTTTGTGGGTTTGAATTGTAGGTATGAAGTGATCTATCTTAAAGCGATGTCTTAAAGTCCGAAATTTTGGAGTTAAATGTCTTAGTTTTTGTTATTATCCTAAAATGGATGTGGAACCTTTGTATTTGACAATGTAACTATTTAGACTTATATATATATATATATATATATATATATATATATATATATATATATATATATATATATGGAATTCAAATATCAATTTATTGTCTCATATTTGATTTCTCAAAAGGTTAATTTATGTTTTACGATACTGTTTTATACTATTTGTTCAATGAGAGTTTCACTACGAAGCTTATAAGACTTTTCTTATTTTAGTAATATTGATTTTCTTCTTTAAGCTAGCTTTATAATATAAATATGGTTTTCATATTATAACTTTTGTCTTTATAGGAAATTAATTATGTGTTTATAACTTTTGTCTTTAAAAAGTGGCAAAGTTAGTCTTGAACTAATGTTTTGTATATTCTCATTTTTACAATGCATTAAATTAAGCATCAAACTCTTAAATGCTTTTCTAATATGTATTAATTTAAATGCTTCCTTTTATGTTCACCATGGAATGTTCAAAAACACATGATAAAATTCAACATATTTCATTGTGGACTAATAAAATTCAACATAAAGTTGAACTCTTGGGTCTATCCTAATATGTATTAATTTAAATGCTTCCTTTTATGTTCACTATGGACTATTCAAAAACATAGATAAAATTCAACATATTTCATTGTGGACTGACAAAATTCAACATAAAGTGGAAATCTTGGGCCTATACTACTATGTATTAATTTAAATGTTTTCTTTTATGTTCACTGTGGACTGTTCAAAAACACATGATAAAGTTCAACATATTTCATTGTGGATTGTTCTTGGGCTTATGGGGACTGATAAAATTCAACATAAAGCTGAAATCTTGGGCCTATGGGGATTATTATTACTCCTTTCCTACTTTTCCATAAAAAATAATGATGGTTACGGGAGATTCCAAGGTCACTATCGATTGGATAAATTCTAAATCCAATCTGAACTTGATATATCTCAACAACTGGAAAGACAAGATCATAAGATTAAATAATAGATTTGAATCTATCAAATTTATGCACGTACATAGACAGTTCAACAAAGTAACATACAAGATCAGAAGCTTAAATAATATATTTGAATCTATCAAATTTATGCATGTACATAGACAGTTCAACAAAGTAGCATACAACCTCTTCAAAAAGGAACTCAAAGGAAATTTTGGCTGACTCTTTTATGAAGAAATTGTTGATGGAACTGTTGTATGTACATAAAAGTTTTACATTTTCTAACTTGGATCTTTACAGATGTCCCTTTTTTGAATAATTTTGTATATGACACTATGACTTTTTATAACTTTACTACAATGTAAAAATGTGGAAGGAAGGAAAGACTACAGATCATTTTTTATCATAACTTTCTAGATCCATATGTAACAAAAAATTTCATTTGATTCTAATAGAATAGCAGTGAAACTGTTCTTTTCGCGTGAAAAAAAAAAGAAAGAACTAATAAAATTAGTGTAACAATGGGTTAGAAGACATAGAAAGAAAGAATCACTTGAACAAATGGAAGAATGAAGAAAGCCACTATAAATATTACAAAGTAAGAGAGACACACACAAGGGGCTCTACACACACTTGAATTTCAACCTAGGACATTTACATGGTCTTTATCATTTCAATATTTTCAGAGAGACATGGTCTCACATTTACATAAAAATCTCAATTTACATGAACATCTCAATGAAAGGTTTTAATGGTGTTTGAATTCACCTTCTTTCTCATACGGACAACTATGATAACACTACAAAGATGTTAACAAAAGCACAAGAAGAGATAGAAGAGATATTGAGATCACTCATGTAATATTTTGTCTTGTCTTGATTTTACTTGCACTATGTTTATTTATATAAAATATTGGATGAAATAATTTCAATATACTATTTTCTTGATTTCAAAAACAATTATCAAATTTTATAGTTTCTTTTGAAATTTCAAAGTGAAATATTCAAGAAAATGTGAAATAAAAATTAAATTTTATAGTTCGTCAAATTTGATAGTTTCTTATGAAATTTCACAATGAAATATTCAAGAAAATGTGAAATAAAAATGACAGTTTCTCACTTATAATTTAAATTTTGTTTGATTTGAAAATATGGTTGAAAATAGTCAAAACAAGTCATCAAATTTAATATAAGTCCAACAATCAAAATAGTCAAAACAATAACTTGTCATGTTTTGACTATTTTCATTGTTGGACTTATATTAAATTTAGAATGAGAAGGAGAACATTAGCTCAGCTTTCTTGCTGTTGTTCCTGAGTTTATGTTTTAAGGCTATAAAACATACCATCAAGGCATCCGTAAATGATTTAAAGAAATGATTTGGGAATAAGGAATCAGAGGAAGATTAAAGCAGAATCAGTTTCTCAACTGCCTTTGTCTTGCTTCCTGTTGTTCTTGGATGCTAATGTCTCGCTCAATATCAGCCCATGATCGTTCTAACTCAACCCTGTTAGTTTTTGTTTGTAAAATGGTATTAAATAAATTCAAGGCAATACTGGTTTGATCCTGAAGGCCTGGTTCAACGTTGGGTTGTCTGCTATTTGGGACAGTCATGGATGATCAAACTTTATTTATTTGTAAAAGGGTTTTAATCAATTTGTTACTTCAAATTTTCCAGAGATGAGAATAAGAAAAACAATTTTAAAATTCAAAACAATAATGTAAACACATTCGAGGCTGTTTCCTGGTTTTGTAACAATTTTGAGAATTGTAAACAACAAATAAACACTACAGAAAAATATGAGGCTTTAATCAAGAAAGAATCTCATATTTCAATAGACAACGATAAAAGAAAAACGAGGTTTCTAACAAGAGTTAAGTATTAAGGAACAAAAGTTTTACAGGTCTTAAAATTACTAAAAGTGATTTCAGAGGAAAAACTGTAAATCATTTGACATCCAAACCAATCTGAAATATAAATCAATGATGTATATAACTTCAAGTTGATTACTTGTTAGAAAAACATTAAAAGGAAAAATTCAACAAAGTATAATAAACGGGGAGAAGACACATAGCTACAAAGTTGTAGGATCCAGAATCTCGTTTGCGATCTATATTCTGATGTATTTGAAAACTAATATTACAAAATGGCTCTCTCCAAAATTTCTGAAGCCTTTTCTCCGCCTTTAGAAACTATATTTATACA
>JZKD02S1673663.1:339258-356552 GCA_000966675.3 Picea glauca | reverse complement strand
AGAAAGGATGATAGAAAGTCGGTTGCCCGAATTGCAGAAAAGATTTTTCTCATTTGAAGCAAATGAGATACCCGATGCTCCCAGGATCTTTGTGAAGTTTTTAGGGAAATGTGTTATGTGTATTGATGCGGAAAAAGGAAGTTCGTCAACGCAAGCTTAAAATCTTTTAAAATCTTTTTATCATTTAAGATTAGAAAGAAATTGTAAACGGTTGACATTATTTTTATGTAACCGTAATATTAGGAAGTTGGTTAGTCACCAACGAGAAATTTTGATGAAAATGTATAAATATAGTTTCTAAAGGCGGAGAAAAGGCTTCAGAAATTTTGGAGAGAGCCATTTTGTAATATTAGTTTTCAAATACATCAGAATATAGATCGCAAACGAGATTCTGGAGAGAGCCACCTGACTCACAGAATGGATTCCTGAAAATAATTCTGGATTACTTCCAGATTCAAGAACACTTTCTGTTGTTCTTCCTCTATTCTCAAATATATCTCCAATGCTTGTGTCTTGAAATTTTCTAGTTCTACTACCTGGTTAGTAATAGAAATAATCTTATCTTGCAAATGTTTGTTTTCTTCCCCCAGCTTTCGAACTTGTTCCTGTGTGACCTGTATTAAGTGTTTTGCCTCATCCAAGTCTTTATTCAATTTCTGTATTTCTTTCATATCCTTTAGTCTATCTTGTTCTAGACCCTTCTGTATTCCCCAACTAATATTTCTTTCATTTTCTTTTAGTTTGTCTTACAACTGGATTATTGTTTGGTCCTTCTGTTCAAGCATAGTTGTTAAATTTCCAACAGAATACATATTAGATGATGCTATAGCACCCATTGTACCTGCTAATTCTGTAGCGAATTCTCAATCCTTGAGTTTCTTTCCATCTACAATAACCCTATGATTTTTAATCATCCCTTCTCCTCTTGGATGAATTTCCTGTTTTAAGACTGCTCTTCACTTTTTACTGAAAAAGTATCTGATGGGGGGATTTCATCTCTTGAAATCGGATCTAGATCACTAACATATAAAACTCCTTCATGGGGGGTTCCAAAATTCAACTGTAATGGAGTTAAAGAGGTGATAGGACTACCAAGTTCTGTTGAAGCTATTCCTCTCTTTTCTGGAACATTCTTCATGATTTATGGAATTGTTTCTGGCTCTTTTCTCTTATCCATTCCTGTTTCTTTTGTTTGAGAACCCTCTGTATCTTGGGGAGGTATCTCAGTATTTTTCAATTTACCTTTGTTATTTGCTTTATCCTGTATATTAGTTTCAAACCCGAGAGGGGGTCCTTGCTGTTCTGGTAATGGAGTCAAAATTTCACCCTGTAAACTCTTAGGTAGGCAACTTCGCCCATGGCTTTGAAAAGATGCGAATCCATTCTGTGAGTCAGGTGGCAAGGCCTGGACTCTGTTCAACACTTCTTCATAAGACTTAACATCTTTAAAAATATCATCATAAATAGATACTTCATGTTCATATGCCTTTAGATTACAATGTATGTAATGCCTACTTATTATTTGGTAGGGGTCATATTTTCTATGCTCAATATTTACTAATTTCACTTCTTGTAGTGACTCAGCCTCTACCTTAGAATGGCCTAAATTTGATAAAGAAAATTTCCCAACATGAACTGGGAAAGATGGCCACGGTTTTTTCTGAAGTGCTTTTAATTCCAATCCAACACCACCCTTGGTTATCTGATGAGCTATTTCTCTGCACACCAATCTGTCTGGTAGGAATTTTGGGAGTGCGTGAGGGGGAATGGAACAACCATAAACCCTAATATAGGAAAATTTTTCCTCAATAAACCAATCGGCAACTGATTTAATACTTTCTATGACTGCATCATAAATGCGAGGGGGTTCGCATCCCAAAAATAATTTGTGCATAGGAATAATGACAAAATGACAAACCTCGTAAAAAACGTCTTTATCTTTTTCTTCCCAAAGGGCCGAGTGGTATTTATGAATGGGTTCTGGACATGAGATGTTCCAACTCCAATTCATTAATGGAAAGGGGGTCATAAAACATATTTCATCCATAATGTATGCAGACATATAAAAAGACACTGGTTGTCCCTTTGACTTGGCTTCTTTGTAATTTAAAATTTCTTGCTTTAGGTTATCCGACAAAATTTTATGCCAGTTAAAACCATTTCCTTCTGAAGCTTCCTCTAAAAAGGGTACCCAGTCTGCATGAAAGTGACAGGGATCTTTTCTCCTGAAAAGTCTGCATAACATAATGGCTATATAAACCATATATTCATTTAAAGAGGCCATAGCATAAATACCATGAGAATCAGCCCTAAACTTTGCTTCAGAACTTGCCCATCCTATAATCATGTCGGGATATGTCTGGTTTGCCTCAACACATTCTTTTCTCTGAAACTCAGCTAAAAATTCAACATTAAAAGTATGTTTATGATTCGGGGAGAGTTTATACATTACTTGAATGTGCTCTGGCCTGAATGAGCCGACGATAGCTCCTTGCTCATTTTTGAATACTCCTTGTTGGGATATCTACCTTATCCAGAGCCCAGCCGATCATATCAGTGTATGCCACCAGCCTCGGACGTGCAACAATCTTATGAAGCTCAGACTCAGCTATGTCCCAGAAATGATTTTCGGAGTCAGGATGAGCGTTCTCTAATTCATATTCCAGCAAATCTGAGATTTGAGTCCATGATTTAATAGAATCTATAGCATGTGGAGTGGTATCAGAGATAATATCTCCTTCCTGTGTGTCTTCATTCTTCTTTGATGCCTTTTTGGGTGCCATGACTTCTGTGTTTAATTTGAAACTTGTAACAAAAAACAGATGAATGAGCTCAGCTTAGAAAAACAACACAAACATTCGAAAGTTTATTTTGAATATATTTAAAAAATGACGAGATTTGCACAACTGTCACGAAATTAAAACTCTTAATGAAAAAGATATTTTACCGAGATACACTTTTAATGTCCGTATTTAAGTACCTTTGGGTTTTGAAGAAAACGAGAAACCTACTTAATGGATGAGCGAAACATAAATGAACGCTTAATATGATTACCATTAATCTTGTTTTTAAGAAAAGGTTAATTAATATTAATCATAATTTAAGGCTGAAAACTTCATTTTTCGAGATTTCGGAAATCCTGATGTCGAGAGGTATGTAGTCGATGAAAAAACGAAATCCAAAAATGCGAAATCGCGATGCTTTAATTAAGAATTAAACGCTTTTAGTATGTTAATTAATTGAGATTAGACCTTTTTCGGGATTTTGGAAATCGGGATTTCGAGAAACATGACGATAGGAGACATGTGTTATAATAAAATCCGATCTTCGAAATCGCGAAATCGCGATGGCTTGTTTGTTTTAAACATGACTTAACTTATATTAATTAACTGAATAATCAGGATTAGGGCCAAAACATAATTAGTTTAATCTAACGTGATTTATGAATTGGGATTTCAGAAATCGGGATTTCGGGAAACATGATGACAAGAGATGCGCTCTCATAGAACCGCGAATCCCAAAAACGCGACATAATTATGTTAACCTTAAACTTTTCTTAGAAGAGACTAAACTAATTCATTTTTTAAATTAAAATTAAGGTTCCAATTTTTCGGGAAATCGGGGATTGGGGTTTCGTGATTCAATTTGCATCAATCATCTGTTTCAGAAAACCTCGAATCCTGATTTCTTTAACGTTTAAATTAAAAAATTGCAAATTTAAAATTACAATCCGTTTTAAATAATTTTTTCAAAAGAGCGTTGGAAAACTTATATTTTTGTAAACTTTTTTCCTTTTGTTATCCAAAAATAATCGATAAAAAGGTATCGCGAATTTAGAAATGAAGAAATTCTTATTTTAGGAAACCCGAAACCCAAAAAACACAAAAAATAAAAATCTAGGCCTTAAGGATAAAAGATTTTAAGATCTGTTTCAACACTTGCAGTGTCTTCTTATTGATATTCATCAGAGTTTTGTTGGAGGAATCAACTAGCCCATTTCCTTGAGGGTAATAAGTTGTGGAGTGTCCCAAAGTAATGTGATATTGGCTACAGAAATCTATGAGCTTATTGGATTGAAAGGATGATGCATTGTCAGCTATGATTTTCCTGGGACATCCAAAACACGACAAAATATTATTTTCCAGAAATTTAATGATAACAGAGTCAGTAGCTTGCTTGCATGGTACAACTTCGATCCACTTTGTGAAATAATCTGTAGCAGTGAGGATCCATATGTGTTGGCCTAAGGAAGGAGGGTGTATCTCTCCAATGAAGTCTAATCCCCATTGCTGGAAAGGAGCTTCAACTGAGATGGTTTTCAGGGGCAAAGGTAGGAGCTTCTTTTTACCTTCGAACACTTGACATTTATGGCATCAGGTAACCTTTTGGTGTACATCAACAAATAATGTGGGCCAATAAAACCCAGATCGTAATATCTTATTAGTTGTACTCTTCAAACTCAGATGTCCACCACAATCTCTTGCAGAACCTTGTTAGCTTCATCTTTTAACAGGCAGTTCAACAAAATACCTCCAGGATCTTTCCAATAAAGATTGCCTTCTACAATACAAAATTTCAATGTTTTTAATTTCAGAAATCTGGCTTTAGTTTTAGTTAATCCAGGGGGAGCTTGTAAATTATGAAGGACAAATATGAGGTCTGCATACCATGGAGAGTTTAGAAATACCTCTTTTATACTTGGAATTGCCTGATCTCCCTGCTCATCCACTACATCCAAAAAATTAATATCTAAAGCATGGAGATTAGACTCAACCATTAACTTTGCTAAACCCTGACCTTTGATCAGCTTGGTAGGCCTAATTTCTATATCATATTCCAAAATAACAACAATCCACTTCCCTCTTCTTCCATCTGGATTATCCTGGGTCAGGTTATCCTTTACCACTGCATTTGGAACGTAAGCAATTGTGTGAGAATGAAGAATATAGACCCTAAAGTCTTTTATGGCTTTTACCAAAGAAAAATCTTGTTTCTCCATTATTTTATAATTCAGCACAACATCTCTCAAGGATTTGCTAAAAAAGGTTATGGGTTGTTCATACCCTTCGCTATTTTTCTGCAGTAACACAACTGCGATGGTGTGTTCGGATGCAAAAGAGAAAAGATAAAAAACTTTGGTGAAGTCTGGACTGATCAAAACTGGAGCTTGTGTGAGTTTATGTTTAACTTGCTCAAATGACTGATTGGCTCCAACGTCCCATTTTATTTTTGTGTCCTTTTTCAACATGTTTGTAATGTTCCTGAGAAGCTCAGCCAGATTGGGTATGAATCTTCTCAGGAAGTTTATTTTGCTAATGAAAGATTGTAACTCTTTAAGGTTCCTAGGATGTTCCAGTTTCTGAATGGACTCTATTCTGCTGGGGTCTATTTTAATTCTATCCTTAGAGATTATGTGACCCAATAGTTTTCCCTCTTCTAACCCAAAAAGGATTTTCTTGGGATTTAAAGAAATATCGAATCTTTTGCATTTCTCAAACACTCGTATGAGATGCATTAGATGTTCTTCGTCAGATTTGGAATATACCGTAACATCATCCAGATATACAACTATGAACCTACCAAGTTCATCCACAAAAACAATATCCATTGCTCTTTGGAAGGTATCTCTAGCGTTCATCAAACCAAAGGGCCTCTTTACATACATGAAGGTTCCCCAAGGTGTGGTAAAATCTGTTTTTTCTTGATCCTCTGGGTGAACAAGAACCTGGTTATAGCTTGAGAATCTGTCTAGCAAGGAGATTCTACTTGATCCAACTACCTTCTGCAAGATGTGATCCATCTTAGGAAGAGGGTAATTTTCTTTAGTGAGACTTTGTTCAGGTTTCAGAAATCAATGCAAAGTCTGATTTCACCAGTCTTCTTTCTGGTAGGAACCAGATTAGAAACCGATTTAGAAAATCTTATGGGAACTATAATTTTGGCATCATACATATTTTTGATCTCCTTTTCTATCAAGGGAAGTAACATGGGATTTATTCTCCTAAGTTTCTGTTTGAAAGGTTTATGTTCTTCCTTTATTGGGATTTTATGTTGTATGATGCTTGTATCATAAGATTTTAAATCCTCATAACCCCAAGAAAACACATCCACATATTCCTTGAAAACTTCAATGTATTTGCGTTTTTTCTCAGGGGGTAAAGATTTTGAAAGTTTTACTATCTTGGGATTTTCTTTCGTTCCTATGTTACAGTCTTCGACTTCTTTACCACTGGCTTCTATTTTGGGTTTTTTCGCTATGTCATCAAAATCAAATAGGTCTTCTAATGGAACTAATCCTTTAGGAAACACATTCTTTTTCAATTGTAAAATGCCAGAATCTGTTTCATTTTCATTTAATTCCTCTACATCTACTGTATTCACACTACCACTCTCAAAAACAGATTTATTCACAACCTTATCGTCATTTTCTAAATCTATATTTGTACATTCAAAATCATTCTTACACTGCAAAAAATCTTCAATTTGATCATCATCCCCGAATACCTGCCAGTATCTAATGTTGTTTAGGACAGTTGGCTTGCACTTCACCTCAACAATGTATTGGCGAGTGGTATAGAATGGTATTTTGCATGTAGCTTCTGATGTAGCCAATCCGTCTGCTAGTATATTCTGTCCTCTGGGCATTCCCTGCAAATCAACCTCTGGGAAACATTGAAGAGCATCTAAAGTAGCATTCCTATAAGCCCTAAGTCTGGGATGCTTAGCTGCATATTCACCTTTAATTTTCTTGATAATCAGTTCGGAATCACCTCTTACCATGATTTGTTTGGAACCAACTTTCTTTAATAGTTTCAGGCCGAGCATCAAAGCTTCATACTCAACTATATTGTTAGTGCACTGGAAATTCAGTTTGTAAGAATGAATTTCAGAGTACCTTGATTTGTGATTGTGCAACCAAACTCCATCTCCAGCTCCTTCCTTGCTCATAGCTCCATCAAAGTCCATGCTCTAGAAATCTACTGGCAGTTCTTCACTTCCTACAATTTCTGAGCTTTTTACCTCAGTGACAACTTTATCTTCTTTTGAGTCAGATGTAATGTCTTCGAGACGAGCAACCTATCATTCCAGATCACCATCATTGTACAAGATGAAAGAGTCCATATCAGAGTGTGCAGAATACAATGGGTAATTATGGGGTTTATCTTGGCTGCTAACCATGTATTTCATCAATGTCTCCCTGTATAGTCTCCTCTGTTGTCCAAAAACTAGGATTGTAGCATAAGACATGTCTAACTGTAGAGTGCCTTTCAGCTTGCCCCCCCAAGATCTGGATAGTAACATACCATATTTGGGAGGGATGTCTTCCATGACCACATCCATCACCATGCTCTTTTCCAGGATTTGAACTAGAGTGATACAAAGGTCCTTAATTAACCCTATACATCTGACTTTGCTTGAATTGAAAGAATGCAAATCCTTGTAAGGCCTGGTGACCTCGAGTCCCAATTTTTCCATTACAGATTTGGGCATCAGGTTATGGGAGGTTCCCGAATCCAACATAGCATTATGTAATATCAAATCATGGATATTTAGGCTAATGTAGAAAGGGGAAACAACACCGTTATCAGTTTGACCATCAACTTCAAGACCAAAAAGGAACTCCGGTTGATCATCAACAAGATTCACCGTGTCTGAATAGTTAGCTGATCCTGCATTTAAGGCCTTCGTACCTATCTCAGGTTCGATGCTCAGAGGTTTAATTACCTGCGACCTGTAGGCATTCTTGCTCATCAATTCGGAAAGGGGAATGGGAATTTTCAACTTGGCTAATTCCCCTTCCAGGCTGAAAGTAGTAGAATTTTTGCTTAGGCTCTGCATTTGTGATTTATCTACCACGTTCTTCTGGGAGGAAGTACTTGGTTGATTGGTTGATGAAACCTCAGTCTGATTTGATCTTTGTAAAATCGTAGGGTTCCTTTTTACAAGAGATTCAACATTGTTTCTCTCAGGTGTTTTCTTGGCAAAATTCTTTGAGGCTCTTTTGGTCTCGACTGTTTTCTTTGTTTCAAGAGTTGTCTTTTTTGTATCAACGGTATTTTTTATTTTGACAACTTTCTTTGGAGGATTGTCATTTTATTTCTTGCTTCTCAGATTATACTGTCTCCGAAATTCCATTATGGCATTTTCGAAAGCCTGTTGTTTTGTTTCCTCTGCTTCGACATTCACTTCTGTCTGTGAGAGGAGAAAGAGATCGTGCTCTTCTTGTGTAAGAAAAATGGACTCATGATCATGATCGTGATCACCCATGAGTTTTATGTGATTTTCATCGAACTCCTCTATTACTTCCTCTCCATCATCAACGTAATTCTCCCGGAGGGGTGGTCTAATTTGATGATCAGGTCCTCTCTGTTCTCTCTGATCTCTCTTATCTCTCTGATCTCTAAGGTCTCTCTGCCTGATTTGGTAGGGGTTCCTTCTGAAGTTAGGTTTCTGAATATGAGGAGCAGCTTGATTATCCTTGGGTGGATTCCTATCAGCTATTGTAAGCCTCTCCATCATCCTTTCCATATCTCTGGTTAGAGAATCTATTTTCATGTCTGAAGAGGAAGTGGCGGGATCTTATTTAATTGTGACCCTTCTTTCAGTTCTCTGTCGGGCCCTTCTGGCTAGAAGGTTTGCTTCCACACTGAAAACACTTTTCTGCATGTCTTCAAGTGTGGCATAATTTCTTTCCCCTAGTTGATATGACATGTCAACATCAAAACCATTGGGAAATTTTATTAATGCCAAACTTTGAGGAGGTTTGATATCAGCAGGAATTGCATTGTAAAGATTGTTGAAATGAGTGCAGTAATCTTGCACTGTCTCTCCTTGGTTCCTTTTGATATTTTCATATTTTGACAAAATATGGAGAGGATTTTTCTTTACCTCCCATCTATTAAGGAAAGTTCGATGAAAAGAAACAATGCCAGTCATAGAAGCAACATGTAAGGCCTTAAATAGTTTTTTGACTTCTCTATTCAGACTCTGAGCAAACAATCTCATTTGCACATCAGCTTCATCAACTTCCTGCAGATCAAAATAATCATTCATTTTATCAACATGTTGTTGTGCATTCAAAGGGCTAGTACCATCAAACTGAGGAATTCTGGTCTGATAGTCCTGAGGCATGGCGTGTAAAGGAGTTCCCAACACCAATGGAGCATATCTGGCTACCATGATAGGTGGAGGAGGATGAACAACAACCTGGGTGATTGGAGGGGAAGTAACTGAAGCTGTAGAAGATGAAGGAATTGGAGGGATGGATTGAGCTGGGTTAGGTTTAACAGAAGCTACAACAATAGTCAAGGAAGAAAGTTCAACAGATTGCTGGAAGTGAGATTGATATAAGGCTCGATCAAGATTGTATACTAGATCTTGTAATTTGTCAAATTGCTGGAGAAATCTTTGATCAACGTCTGTTCTGGGAGAAAGTATTTCAGGGGTCTTGGGTTGCAGGATGGTTTGATCTAAAACAATTTTTCTTACAAAACTGTCAGATTTTGTTCTAAAAAGGCTTTGTTCAAAAGAAGTGTCAAACTCGAGATCCTAAAGGGAAACTAGCTTCTCTGGAAGAGAAGGGGACCTGTGAAAGGGACTATGACTCCAAGAACCTTTTCCAGTGATTTTCCTTCTAAGTAACTATTCTGGATTATCAATTTCTATCGCAAGTTCTAGATATGAATGAGATCTGGTGTAGGTTCTTTTAGGAGATAGAGTTTTTAATTTTTATGGATCTAAATTAATATGTACAAACTTCTAAACAACCTCCGAACATTATCTCTTTTTAGGTTTTGTGATTAGTTCAAAGATAAAGTTTTCTTTTAAGGAAAGAAATCGTGTGATTGAAAGTTCGTTTGTTTCCCCAGTATGGTCGCCAATTATGTTAACGCTCTGTAAATTCCGAGAGGTTGTTGAAAGGGTAGAAGAAATTTACTAGAGGTAACTTTATCCAACCACTTTGAAACTGGGATCTAGCCCTGCCAGTTTTAGAGAGGGATCTCTCTGTAAGATTTAACTTTGTTTGATTTTTAGATATTAGGCTAGTTAAGATTGAATAGAACCGAGTCGTTTGTTTTTTGTAAATTGGATGAAAAAGGATTTATGCATCCATTGGGCTATGGAGTCTGTTTTATAAAATGGGAGAGAAACTAACATGTTTTAAAAGGTGTTCTCACAGGGAGAGATAATGCAACTGTTGAATTCTTTAGCATAAAATGATGGATAACAGATGAGACGAGAAAGTCAATTATAACCAAGAAGAAATTAAGAATTTCTTAATTATAATCTCAGAAGATAAACATTTAGATCATTAAAAGCTAGAAACAGAGTACACAAAGGTAAATTCTGCAACTTTAACTCCTTTTAACGATTAGATTAGAAAACACAATGATAACTAAGAAAGATGCACATTCAACAAAGAAAAGAAAAACTTCACCAACAACCAACACGCAATAATCCTATGAAAATCCCTTTGTATTACTGGAAGATCTGTTGATATTTGATTACAATGTTCACAACTCGCTAGGGCGTAAAAATCAACAATGTTACTTCAAAGTTTGAAGTATTTATAATCAAAATTATAAACGACCCTGTCATCAATGATCAGGATGTAGCAATATTTGAATCTAACTAACTACGTAATAGAATACAAAAATTTGGGAACCGTCAATGATGTGTCAAACTCATGAAGTTGATTTTGGGGAAGGCCATTGGTGAGTCATCTGCATGACTTTGTTTGATCTGATTGCTGACTAGACTTGGATACACTATCTCCTACTCGATCAGATTGCATAACTCCTCCCATCATAGCTGACTCAGAATGATGAATTTTAGTAATCTTTGGTATATCTCATCCATCTCTGTGTACTTGGAAAAAGTTGGTTTGACGATGAAAATATACCGGATCTCGCGCTGTATGCTAATGTCTAGCTGTAAAGTTTCTAAGAAATCCTTACCCGTTATGCTGCCTTGTATTCCTGAAAATTTTGAACTATCTTTGGCCATCGTGGTCAGCTTATTTTTATAATTGGGAAGCGTCATTAACTTGTCATTTAGGACCCTTAAGCTAGGGAGACCTTTCTTCTGCAGAGCTTCGATCTTGCCGAAAAATCTTTGAACTCATGTGTCCATAGTCTGGACTTTCTCCTCCAACTGCAACATCAGACCTCTCTTGGTCAGAACCCTCTTGACTTCGAGGATGGTTTCCGTCCTGTCTTCAATATTCAAATCCTCTAACTCTTCCCTGGTCTTTGAATTTAGGAATCTAATGATCTCAGTGGATTCTGTGGGCATTTCTCCCAGCTCTCCTTTTATTTTCTCAATAGACTGCTTACTCCTCTATACCAGTTCATTTTGCCCGAACATGATTTGCACCATAGGCCATATTTCATTTATGGATTTGGAGATGTCCATCCAAATATTCTCTTTGGCCTCAGCAAGTGTCTTGTCTGCCACTTTTTTCTTTTGAGGCTACTGCAATTCTTGTTTGAGCTTATCTGATGTTCCCTTCTCCATGGAGTAGCTTGTTTGGTAAGAAGACTTGAGCCCCTGAAGGCTCTCAACTTCCTTTTCAATCTATTGATTTTCGTCTCTTGTAAATTCATTCCTTCCATGGATTTTTCTAGCTCCACTGTCTTTTCCAGAGCTGTCAGTGGGGTGGCAGATGGAATGTCGGCCATGGTGGTGGTTTCTACATTCACTGTGATGACTCCCGTGAGAGGAACTGCACTTAGTGGAATGAATTTCATAGGTGTTGATTGTTCCTTCTCCTTCACCAACCTTTCCAACTCTGCTTCCATTTCTTTCAATTGTGCATTCTGCTCCATGATCAACTTGAGAATTTCATCCTTCTCCCCTTCCATCTCAAATATCTCCTTTTCCTGTGCATCTTCAATGGGTGGTAATTTCAGCTGTCTCCTCAGAGATGCTATATCAACATTCTTCTTTTTGAGCATCTCTTCAACTGCTTTCACGTTCGAGGGGTAATACCCAATCTTGAGCACCAATTCTTCCAAGGTTTTAATTCTGTTGTCCTTTGCAAAGGATGATATCTTCTCTAGCTTCAATTGTGTCTGCACATTGTTCAGAGAAACCTACAATTTAGTGGAAGTAGTAGAAGCTTTTGCCAAGGTGTAGAATACCATTTCTCCAATCTGTCAATGTAGATCGATTTGATCAACTGGGTGTACATCTTTGGTGTTGAATTCAAAAGTTTCTCTTTTGTAATCAGTGATAATCTTAGGATCAGGCACTTGTGCCTGGAGAGAGGCCATTTGCATCTTTTCTTTTTTCTATATCAAATGTAGACAAAAGTCGATGCTGCGTCGTGGACGTTTGCTTCAGAAACTGAGCATATGTGCTACTTGCCAACATTTGATTCTTCTTCTTAATCATATCATATTTCTCAAAGACACTCAATTTCGCACCTCCTTGACTCTGCTGATTTACCAACGAGGTATTAATCTACTTCTGGGATGAAAAAGTAGACGTGATCTGTTGATCGCTTGAGATCAGAGTTGACTGATCACCTTTCAAAGTTGTGATGTCATATGACAGTATTTTGGTCTTTTGGTGTGCATCCGAAACTCTTCAGCCGAGACTTCGGAAATAGAAGGAGACACCTCCTTTCTGGGTCTTTTCTCTTTAGGTTCATGTGGTTTTTTTGTTTGAGAGATAATGATTTGAGGAGACTGTTGTTCTACCTCTTCCAGTGTACTCGCCTCCCACTCCTTTTGATTTGCAAACTTCTCTATATCTGGCTTGGGTGCATGAATATACGGGATATTTTTGTTCTTCACTCTCATCTCTATGATGATTCCCCACGGATCATAGTGCCACAGGAAACTTGTGTCAAACTTCATTTCCCTCAAAATTTTATCCGCCTCTTCCCCGACAGCTCGACTATTGAAGATAAAGGACCCTATTTGCCCCTTTATTCTTAGCTGCTATCTCTTCTTCAAACACACGAAGTGTATGTCATCAGAATTTATCATTTGTCTTATATATTCAAGGGAAAATATCCTCACCGGCAGATACTTGGGAAACTTATATGGAACCAACTCACACCCATATACTCTGATTTCTGTAAAGTTCTGGTAGAGGTACCAATCTCCCGTTTTAGCGAGGTTCGGAAGGTGAAACATTCTCTAGATCTCCTCATTTATCCTTGGCTCGGGTCTCCCACTGAGCATGCTCACCACAGGATGGTAGAACTGTTTGATCAACTTTTTGAAGCTGAATTTTGTAGAGTTTCTTCTGAGCAGTGAGGTCCAAGATGTTACTGCCTAGGGTTTGTTGTCGTTGTCCATTTTCTGCATCAGGAAGGGGAACTTCTCTGTCTGAAAAAATATGAACATGTAGGTCAGTATAGAGGAATACCAGAACATTCCCTCTGTGGATAATTTTGAGAGTTGATGATGGATATTCTCTTCTAGGAAAGTGCTGAAGTCGAACTGGATGGTAGCCTTTTCCTTGGCCGAGAAAATGGATAGGAAACCCAATATAGGTTCATCTACCCACTCGTTCGAAAAATAACCAAGTAGAGAACAAAATGACGAAATTACTTGGTTTCCTCTTTCTGAGAACAGGGAAGAAGGGTATGGGGGATTTGTCTTGGGGAACTGAGCATCTTGCAGGAGGAAAAACTCAAAAAATTGGGCTCTTTGAGGAAAAGACAAATTCTGATACAATTCTGTTAGAATTTCAAGGTTGAAAGGGGATGGGGAATCAGATCTAGGTATCTGGAGCATATGATCAATGGCGTCTAGCATGATAGAGAAAAGAGTTTCTCCAGACGAAGAAACTATGGTTTTCTAGTCAGCGAGGTAATGAGCTTGACATTTTAGAGAAAATTTGGGGAAGTGGTGGACTTGGGGAAACAAATAAAGAGGAAGATTGGACTCCCAGAGCCCAATTTCATCACTTTGATCTATGAATGTATCTTTAAACTATGACTGTAACTTCTTGAAATCAAATTTGCACCTTGTCTCTGAGATTAAGTAATCCTTGTCGGCTAATGGGATCCTGTCGAGGTCGATAGGAGATTGGAGGAACGCATTTTCCTCGGCTTCTGCTCTTTTAGATTTGGACGCCATTATTGCAAAAAATACCTGCAATTTAAGCACAAAATGTTAGCGGTTGGTGGCTATGGTTAGGTCAATGAATGGATCAACAAAAGTGGAAAAGGATTGTCTAGTGTGCAGAGAGAGTGAATAATATGAAAATGGAGGAAATGGGGATGGTTTTGAGTGAATAGGTATCTGTTGGGCATGTGTGATAGGTTAGTAGGCTAACAGATAGGTGGCCTATAATAAAAATCCAAAGGGTCGTTTGAAGAGTGAGATGGCAGGTGAAATACAGATGAAGGGTGTGAAAGGGTGACGTGGGATGTGCTGATTGGGGCGAAGGCAGATGTGAGGTGGTTTGTGACGAGTGACCAGTGGGAGAAAATTGACGGAGTTTTGAGACGAGACCCATAGGGGGAGGTAGTGGAGTGTGATGTCGCCAGGCGATGACGGTATGTCAGGAGGGTGGTAAATGGTAAGTGGTTTTAGAGCAGAGAGGCTTTGATGCAATCAATGTGTGCCATGTTATGGCAGGGACCGCCTGGAAAAACCACTTCATTCCGGACACCCCCTCCCCCCACCTTTAAAGGTAGAATGATCGGGGGGGTTTGGAATCCTTTGTCAGTCATTCATATGCACATCATATGTTGGATCGTAGATCTAAGTGCTCATGTTAACGAACATTACGGACCCCCCCCCCTCGCTTCGTTAAAAGCAGAACGATCGGGGGGAGGGGTCCGGAATTGAATATCAATCGTAGATCTAGGTGCCAACGCCTCATCCATTCATCTGTGTGCTCTTCTTACCTGTCATTCCAGACCCTTCCCCCACCGTTAAAGGTAGAACGGTCGGGGGGTCTGGAAAAGCTTGTTGAACGTAGATCTAAGTGTTGATGTCTCAGCCGTAGATCAGCGCACTCTCTTTAATCAGCGAGTGCACAATCATATTTGTACAGAAAAACTTAGGCTAAGTGATTTTTGTGGGCTTGCTCTATTTTCCGTGCTTTTTGTCACCATAGGAATTAGGCAACATATTTTAAAACATCAAAGATACGAATCAACATCGATCATCATGCATGTTTTATTGAAATCAAGTCACCTAACCTATTCTCTAACCTAAGTTCTAACCTACTCTCCCATGGCATTTAGCCCAGATTAAACTGTTGGACTAAGAAATTACTCTACCCTAGGGTTATTTGACCAAGATTAGGCAGTTTGGTCAAATTTATTCACTAGCTAACCTATCTACTTGGTTAAGATTAAACAGTTTATCCAAGCTTATTCACTAATTCTATCAACATCAATTTAAAAGGTCTTGGCCATGATTAAACTGTATGGATCAAGTTATTGTTATTGCATGGGGATTTGTTCATTTTTTAGTTTATGCCCTCTTTTATTCCTTTCTTTTTCTTTTTCTTTTTTAAATCATTTGCAGAATGCAACATTATTTACAAAATATAAGTCAAGAATAAAAAAAATTCCACTCACCAGTTGATCCTATTAATTATAGGGTTATAACACAATGAATGTGTAATTATCTGCAAAATCAACTACAAACAAAATTGTCCCTGGTGGAAACACTTCACGAGATTGTTTGAATTGTAGGTCTTTCTATCGAGATCTATGTGAATGCTTGGTGTATTTATAAATTTCTTCCTCAAACTTCTTCAAAAAATCTATCACATAGATTTTATCTACTATCAAATCAATCCTTTTGGAAATAACATTTGAAGAATGTGGAGCCGTGTTGTTGATATATTCATATATCTTCCAATTTACTGTTATATTAGAAAATGATTGATCATTCATATCAATATGATACTTTGAGTGAAACAAACTTAGATTTCAACAACGATCACATTTCTTTCCACCAACACATTTTTTTTTGTAAAATAAATCATCACCTTCTCTTTCACATAGAATTTCAGATTAAAAAACACAGAATGTGGAAGGAGGAGGTGAACTTGGCCATAAAGTTTTACCAAAATAAAAAAAATGTCGTAATACAACTCAAATTCCACATGATAATGACAACACCAAGTGTCACGAACAGTGATGGGTCTAACAAACCATGGTTTTTGTTGCACAAATGTATTGATGGAAATTTTAACTTCTTTGTGCTCTTCTTTGAACTTATTGAACAATTCTATTGGTGTCATTGGAAATATATTTTTTGGATGTTCTTCATATTGTTTTTTTGCTATTATTCGTCGCAACACATCCCTTGTATGTGGTGAAACACAAGATTCTTCCAACCAACAATTACGGGCCAATTCGTTAACATTTTCTGCAAGTCTATCTTTGTAGGGTTGTCTAGAAATCACTGTCCAACAAGCCAGTTCATCATTTGCATCTATTTTCAATCGAAATTTTCTATGTTTGTGCAATGTTTTTCTTGACGTTCCGATCGTTTTTTCCATGTGTCGTGTCAAACGATCTTTTATATTTCTATTTGAAACAACTGTTGTTTGTATCACTCTATGTGAAACACTGACATCCTTTTTTCGATATTTTCCAAAATCTTTTAATACACTAGTTATGTTGTCAAAGACATTCTATTTCACCTTTGTATCTTTTGTTGACTTTTGAATACCCAATAATGATGTAGCTTCTTTTTGTTGGTTGTGGAGCCTGATTATCTTTCTGATTCAGAGGTATTTTACTTTCAGCCGTGTTTATACCCCATGAAGTATTTACACCCCAGAAGTATGTACACTCTTCCACGTGGGGGATTGTAGAGGGGGGGTACCCCCTCTGCGGGGTCCGGGGGGGCTATCCCCCCGGCTGGGGGGTCTGGGGGCAAGTGGACCCCCAACAGGGGTTGGGGGGTAGTGTCCCCCGAAGGAAAAATTGCCTTGTAAATGTATATTGTAATTTCATTGTAAATCTGGACCGTTCATTATAAGGTCGCATATCTAACGATAGAGATTATGTTAGGGTATTTTTCCCTAGAAGGCAACCCTCTTTTATGAGGGAAATGTATTGCGGCTATGGTTGATGGCGAATATTGTATTATGAGAGAGGAGACTGTGAGAGAAAGAAGAGAAAGTTACAGTGGTTTTTTCTGTAGGTTGTATCCCTTCATTTGCTGGATAATAATAAAGGAAGGACCTCGCAATTTCTCTGGTGGACGTAGCCCACACTGGGTGAACCATGTAAATCTGTGTCTCTATTGTATTGTGTATCTTCTGTGTTTTGTTTCCACATTTGTTTTATTTTATTGCTCCAC
>JZKD02S1673663.1:307094-334376 GCA_000966675.3 Picea glauca | reverse complement strand
TGAAGTATTTACACCCCAGAAGTATGTACACTCTTCCATGTGGGGGAGTGCAGAGGGGGGGTACCCCCTCTGCGGGGTCCGGGGGGGCTATCCCCCTGGCTGGGGGGTCTGGGGGAAAGCGGGCCCCCAACGGGGGTTCGGGGGTAGCATCCCCCAAAGGAAAAATTGCCTTGTAAATGTATATTGTAATTGCATTGTAAATCTAGACCGTTCATTATAAGGTAGCAGATCTAATGGTAGAGATTATGTTAAGGTTTTTTTCCCTAGAAGGCAACCCTCTTTTATGAGGGAAATGTATTGCGTCTATGGTTGATGGAGAATATTGTATTATGAGAGAGGAGACTGTGAGAGAAAGAAGATGAAGTTACAACGGGTTTTGCTATAGGTTGTATCCCTTCATTTGCTTGATAATAATAAAGGAAGGACCTGGAAATTTCTCTGGTGGACGTAGCCCACACTGGGTGAACCATGTAAATCTGTGTCTCTCTTGTATTGTGTATCTTCTGTGTTTTGTTTCCTCATTTGTTTTATTTTATTGCTCCACGGTCCTGTTTTTCTAACACTTTTAACTTTCTTGATTTTATTAGGCAGAGTAAAAGTTGAGCTCGTACTGTTACTGATTCATATTTGAAAAAAGTATTATACATATTCTTAGTTCGATATCTTATATAATGCTTAGTTTTTTTCTTCCCAAATTTGTCAGTATCAACATTTTCTAATATGTCATCATCAATGTTGATAGATTCTCCTGCATATTTCAATTTAAATTTTATATTAAAAAAAAACCTGAACGTAAATTCACTAAACTACATATACAAGTGTTCATCTTGTATTATCTAAATTTATGTACATACCTATAGGTGATTCGTTTTCTTCTTCAATTTCAGTTTCAACGTCTTCTGCTTCAATTTTGGTTTCAATATCTTCTTCGACATTATGAGACAAATGCATTTATGTTTTTTGAAAAACATCAAATTGTAAAATTACAATCAATTATATTAAACAATATTTTAAATTTGAATTCTATACTTTTAATATAGACAATATGTGCATGCATACCTGGTTGGACTTCTTCTTGTTGAAAATCTCTATTTACATTATCATCGTTTCTTTCTCCAATGTTTGCACGTTCTCATTTCTTTCTCCAATAATGCTCTTTTCTTTGTTCGTTATGGAGAGTATCATCTTGAGTGCGATCAAATTTTCTCTTACGCAAACTTTTGTTTCCCATGAATTTTATAGTTATATGTAAAAGATATGTTCAACAAAGACTTCACCTTGAAAAAATGCTCAACATTTATCTTTCAACATATAAGTTGTTATTCCAATAAAAACTTGAACAAACATCAATTACCTTATTCAACAAAAACCAAAAAGATGTTTCGAAACTTTGTTTAGGTGCTTTAGAAAACGATCCAAAAAGTGATGAATTATGTTAAATGTGTTCATCTGAAAGTGTATTTCTATGATTTGGCGCGAAATGAAACGATACAACACATGTCTTTTCATTTTTTCCGACTGACGAAATTTGCTCAACCATCTTTCGGCCAAAACAAGGTTTTTTCGGCCGAAAACCGTGGAAACCATTTAGTTTTGATAGTTTTCGTTACAATTTAGTCTTTCAGCCGAAACAATATTGTTTTGGCCGAAAGATTTGTCCGGCCGAAAACTAGAAATTGAGACTGTATACAGAAACCAGAGAATTGCCCCAAGCTTACCTGAACTTTGGAGATTGCGGACTCCTGCAAATACTCAGAATTTGGTTTCACAAATGACACTAACATTTGAAAAATTGAATCTACATTCAATTTCTATAATTTGTTTTCATTTTCATTATTTTTATCTAATTTTATTTAATTCTTTTTAAAAACCACTGCATAATATTTTCAGCAGACATTATGATTGAGTGAAATGAAATATCTGTATCTCTAAAAATACATAGTGAAAAATTTAGAAAAATTTATATTCATAATCCTTAAATTGTTCTTTTCAAAAGAGTATTTTTATATTTTATTTTTAAGTAAAAATTAATATAGATACAAGGTGGAGGAAAACACGTGTCTAAAATCTGCAACGTTTTTATCTTGGTCAAATTCAAAAAATTCTAGAAATTATAATATTCATCTGTTAGATTCAAAATTTTAGTCATAATAAAATAGAGTCTCTGTAGATTGTTGCAGTATATTTCATTTATTAAACACATAATTTTAATAATAAATACATTGTTGGAGGAAAACATAACTCATTATCATTCCTTTCATGTTTAAGGAACATACTGTTAAACAATTGTCAAATTGACATATCAAATCTTAATAAAGAATTTTTGAAAAATAGTCATTGTAAAGATAACAAAATTCGTCACAAGTTTTGTTTTTACTGTAAAGTGAAATTCTAAATAAAAAAAATACTTTTGTATGCCAGAAGTTGAAGAACTTGTGAAAATACAATTTTTTTTTCTCATAAAACAAGCAAAATAGACACCCATCTTCATGATTTCACCCATAGTTCATATTTATGTTTGAACTCATTAGATTTTGTCCTTTTAACTATATTAAGTATTCAAATTCAAAAAACAACACTTCATCTTCCATGGGTTTACAAAAGTTCACTCAAAATGTCAAATTTGCATTAATTTATCAAAAATTCCAAGTTTAATATGATGATGATGGTAGTTAACGTCCACTAAGACTGAATTGGTCTATTGGATATTAAGAAGGTTAGGAATTACATGGAATTACATGGAATTATTTAGAATTTTATTTTTGTTCTAAAAAATCATTAAGGGAAGCATTCTAACATCACCATAGTTTTGTTGATTGAAAAGGTCATGAAGGTTGGTAGTTTGACAAATTTTTTAAATTGAGATCTAATATAGGTATATATCGAACATTCTAAGAGAAAATGTTTTTCATCTTCAACCCTCTTAGTGTCAAAAAGGTGATATACTTTTTCATCCCATGATGTTTTGGGAATTGGCCAACCTAGTTTCACTATGGACCTCATGAGAATTACTTTTTATTTTATCAATGTTTATTTTCTTCCTTGCACTTGTCAAAATAAAGAAATAGTTTTGATCTTATAGATTAGGGTTGTTTACCTCCTTATAATATCTTAATTTTATTTTCCCCTCTAATACACATAATATGAATTTGTAGAAGAGGGATTAGGAAAATTCATGCCAAAATGTGTACAAGTGCCCATTTGAAAATGTGAGACTTTATGCTCAAATATTTTCATGATGCCAACAAAATCCATGTCTTTGAATTTTCATATTTTCCTTCATTTTCTAGTATCAAATCTTCTTAGCAACTTATGCAGTCTTGAATGAAATTGACCAAAATTGCTCGAGTTCACTAAAATGCAGCCCAAGGTTCATTTATAAGCTAAATTGAGTGATTCAAGTTGGATATTGTGTGGTTTATCATTCCTCACCTCTCTACATTTTTAGATTCTCAGTTTAAGCCAAAAAATTGCTGTTGTGCAAAAAATACTAAAATTATGCTCCATTTTTACATAGTGTGCAAAAAGTCTATGGGGATTTTTAAAAATGCATGCCACATCTTCCTCATGCATGATTTAAGGAAACAACTCATAAATTTAATAATTTGTTCTACCAGGCACAAAACCCATGTCTTATATTTTCTTTAATTGTCTAGTGAAAGGCTCATTTGCCACTAGATCTCTTGCTTCGGTTGCCAATAGATCTCTAGCCTCTAACAATCATGGCACCTAGAGTTCCATTCACGAAGAAGAGGTTGGGGTAGAAACAGGGTATGAGGTTTTGATGGAGATTAAGGAAGAAGAGAACCAACAAGTTGCAGAGGAGTCAAAGGACCATAATAACGTCAAATAAAATCCATTATGAATGTATTTTTTACATTATTATCATGTTAGGACAATTTATAAGGCAAACCTCTTGTAAAAACACCTAGAATGTTAAACCAACAATCACTTTTTTGTATGTACATAGTGACCTAGAAATATGCAGTTCTAAAAAACTCATCTAGAATTTTTGTAATAGATGTTGTTCCGGCACATCAAGTTTTATATTTATATAATGAAAATATGTTTAAAAAACATAGGAATAAATTCAATGTTCTCAATTACATCAATAAGGGTTAATAATATTATTCGGAACAAGAACTATCAACTTTATTATTCATACTTTATTGTTTTTATGTAAATCCATGCCATTATGACATGTAAGAATTGTTATTCATTGGAATAAATTTCATGTCAAGTATGTTATCCATAATTGCGTTATATTAAAATTTCATAATCTTCATATGAAGAAACTCCATAATATCAACTATATGGATAACACTAAAATAAATTCCATAATAACGGACAATATTATATTATATTATGTTAAGTAGATTTTTTTTCTGTAAATCCATGTCCACCACGACAAGGAATTAATATCAAAGTTCCATAGATGTATATTTTTTCCCATAGATGCAAAGTTCCATGATATATTGGTAACACTAAAAAGGAAATTTCATAATAACCAACAATATTATATTATATTATATTAAGTGGATTTTATTTTATGTAAATCTGT
This sequence comes from Picea glauca, assembly GCA_000966675.3. Taxonomy (NCBI): domain Eukaryota; kingdom Viridiplantae; phylum Streptophyta; class Pinopsida; order Pinales; family Pinaceae; genus Picea; species Picea glauca. The sequence goes on along the minus strand of JZKD02S1673663.1, from coordinate 329,815 downwards.
TTCCACCATGGCAAGGTATTAATATCAAAGTTCGATAGATGCATATTTTTCCATAGATAAAAAGTTCCATGAAACCTCCCATCAATGAGGTGGAACTATAACTTTTGATCAAATTCCTACTAGTTCTCGAGAAAAAAATCAATGGAAAAGTGGTTGACTTTGACTACTTTTTTAACTTACTCTTTAATACCACTACTCCATAATCTTTCACAAAACCCAATCTCATGTAAATCCACACATTAATAACACAAATCTTCATACATTATTTACTTTTCATGTAAATCTTCGCACATTAATAGCATTAAAACATTACATATTATATTGCATCAATAACACTACTTGTAATATTGACTTTTCATTTAAATTTTTAATTGTGTGTGTTTTTTTTTAACAAATCAACAAAAATAATCATTGATTTATCATACCATCCAAATAAAAAAATTGAAACAATTCCTATCTACTTAGAGTATTAGCTATTTTTATATGAGGTATTTCTTCAAATTCCACCTTCTTATCTAACTTTTTTTCTTATATATTTATGTAATATTTTCATAGTCCATATTGTTTGGCCTCTTACTATCATTTTTCATGTCTCATACAATAATTTAAAGGTCTACTTTTTTTTCTTTTTTTTTCATAGCACATTGATATTTTTTTCAAGTAATGTTTGATTACTAAACATTGTCTCTTATTATAATTTTTTATGGCTCAAAAAACAATCTAAAGGTTTATTGTTTTAAACCATCGAGTTTTTTTTTTTCATTGCAATTGTGTTTGATGTTCATTTTTTCAGTTTTCTTAGCCCAGGTTTGAACTTGGAAGTCAAGTATTGCCTTGCTAATTCGCACCCATTTTGGCACTATGGTGAACATGAAGCTGGGGCAAATCGACAAAGATTATCTTGTAAATTGTGTGAGCAGAAAATGACAGGAGAATTGATTCTAAACCATGATAGTTGTCATTGATTGGACAACTATCATGGTTTACAATTCAATATCGACTTTGTAGTATCATTTTTTATTCAACATCCACTAAATATTATATATCGATGTTTTTACATACGTATGTGCTAATGTGTTTATTTGATATTTTCGTGGTTTATATGTTAAAAGAATAAAACTAATTTTTAAAATTTTTTAATATTGGTTGCATTTTTTGTTTTTACTTTTGTGGAGTTTTTCACCAATATTACTAAGAAGTTGTATTCTTAACCCTTCCTAGCTTTTTGTCAATGTTGAACTTTTAAACAATGATTTAGATTATTAAAATTGTATATTTATTTTATTCAAATTGTAATTTCAATTATTTAAATTTATTCAAAAACCAATTTTATTCCATAAATACAATTTATAATGTAATTTACAGTTAAAAATACAATTTATAAATAATGAATTTATAGTTAAAATGATTTTCTTGAACTAATTCTTTCCAGATTCTTATAAAAAAAATGGGTAACACATAAAAGTCAATAAATACCCCTTTATCCCACTTTTTTATTTAATGTGTTACTATAACAACCCCCATTCAATACGACTACAAGCGATGCAGAAGTGCAATTTTTTTTTTGTTAATAGGCAAGAAGGCGATGACAACAATAGTTAACCACACAACTGATGATGAACGCAAGCACGAAGTCCAGGCAATAGACATCTATAACTCCACGCACTGGCACAAGAGCAGTTGGGTGAAACATGTGTAAACAACAAGGAGAAAAGACTACCCATCTAACGCAAACATGACCACGCCTACAAGCTAAGGGACAACATCCCCATCCCAACACCACGGCCCCGATGACCATTTGAATAGAACCTCGATGGTGTGAAACCAACACATGATGGCGTTCAACCCAAGCATCAATAGCAACTTACAATGAATAACAATACTCACATGGAAGGCACAAACTCCAGCCAAGTTATCATTTTCCTCTATCTGATGGGGCACACCATGATCCCCTCATCAGGAGTCATGTCGTCCCTAGGTGATAGGTGCAACGATAACCCTGGTGCTACCTAACCTATGTGAACGAAGGACTCAAGATAAATATGACACGCTAAGGGCCGAAATAACTGACAGGGAGACTATGCCTATGCCCCCAAGCAACGAGTAGTCAATAACCAAGAAGACATTTCTCAACAAAGAACAATCCAATAAATGATTCGTCAATGACCAAGAAGCCCCAAGGTTAAGCAAGAAGTATAGGCGTGAAGGGTAGAATATTGTAACCAACCATCCCATAACTCAACATTATGACTTGTCTAACAAGGAATCCTATTATGTAACATCTCGCTCTGGCGCATTGAGCGAACTTATTCTTTGAGGATACTTTCTCACAAGTGATCCAGATTATTATGCTATTAAAACATTTGATTTTGATTATGAGGCGTTATGGGTTGATGACATGTTGTTTTATTGCATTGACATAGACAGGTGCTATTGACTCGGTTTCACTGAGTGTGCAAGATCTTGGACCTCGAGGATGCAGAGGCATTGATGGAACCCCTTGGACTCTGGATTGAGTTGGGGAGTGTACCATTGGGGTTTGATTGTTTTACTATGATATTAGTGCATCTGATTAGATGATATGATATGGATATATTCTGACATGATTAGTTGATGATGCAGGCTAACGATAACTTGCTGACCAGACTCACATGTGGAATAAAGGGGTCATGCACGACTACCATAGATGTTGAGGGAGAGGTGTGGACAACAGCCCTGCCACAACCTACTAGCACTCCCGCTGTGGCTCAAACTGTAGGTTAATGTTTACCTAGTTCGAGAGGACCCATGATGCCATGAGGGCAGACTGCGACAGTCGCTCACGATGATTCTAAGGGGAGTGCAATAAGGCAGGGGCCTTATTCCTTAGAGACCCTTAGTCTCCCACAAGTTCACTTGGCGGAGTATTGACTCTAGGGGTTTTTGATGTCTACCAAGTCAGTCAAGAGGCGAGTGGCACCCTTGGAGCAAGTGGTGCGTCCAGAAGGGCATGTCGCGCAGGAAAAATGGAAAGAGGCGAGTGGCACCCTTGGAGCACGTAGTGCGTCCTGAAGGGCACGCCGCGCAAGGGAAACAGATTAAGGCGCGTGGCACCCTTGGAGCACCTAGTGCATCCTGAAGGGAATGTCGCGTTGTTGATGATAAATGAATGAACCAAGATGGCCTTAGGATGAATAATGTGTTAATAATTTTTAAAAACAAATTCCCTAATAAGATGTCACCCAACATGAAAATTTAAGGTCTAAGTCTAAATTATGCTAGTGGTAAAATTTTATCTATCTATTTAAAAAAAAATAAAAAATAAAAACAACATAAATAATAATTATACTCTTCGTTAAATCTTGTAACAATAAGGGGGTAAGTAATTTAAATGATTCATAAAATATGTTAGGGTAAAATTTAGAAAAAAGGAGGAAATAATTGTTTTATTATTTGTGATAATTTAAAATTATTAACTAGAAAGGGAAAAAGGAAAAAGGGGGTTAATTTGTACACCTGTCAATTTGAGTCCTAAATGAAAAGGGCAAAGAGGGAAATCTAAAATATTAGGAAACTAGGAAAAGAGGGAAACATAAGAAGAAAAGGGAAACCCAAGGGAAAAAGCAGAAAGTCAAACTTAGTAAGGTATCTACCATTAAGAACTTTCTAATTTAAAACTAAACTAGCAAATTGATAATGGGGAAAGTCATTAAAACCTATAAGAGAATTTGGGGACACCTAGGAGTGATTCTAGGAGTGACTCTAGGTGGGTGAGGGAAATAAGGGAAATTAATTAATTAAAGAAATTAATTTGTGGAGGAATGAAGGGGATGGGTGACACTTGTACGGGGAGGAATTTTTAGGATTTATTTTTAAAAACTTAATTAAATGAGATTTTAGGAAAGTAAGGGACTACAAAACTCTATATAATGAAGGGAGGAGATGGAGGAAAGATCTCTTCTGTTTGTGTAATGTTATGCTGTAGAAATCTCTACTTGAATGACTTAGCTTGTGGGAGTTGGGATACCTAGCTCCATGAGTAGTGGTAGCTTGGCCTTGCGAGGCGAGCTAGCCAAAATCTCTGGATAGTGTGTGTGTGGCCCCTTTGTGGCATGGGGGGCTAAGGGGGAAGAAGAGTACCCATGGCATTGGCTAGGAGGTATCAATGAAGTCTCATTGGTCGGCAAGTGGGAGTTTCAATTCCCTAGCAATGCAAAAAAAAAAACGATTTCAGTTCCCTATCTGCATTTTTATAATTGGTGTCCTGAAATGAAAAGCGTTTTTGTTATCCCGGTCTGCAATTTTTGCTTGGGCTGCGATTTTTATTTTTATGCTTTTAATTCATTAAGAAAACAAAAACAACTGTTATTTTTATCTTTTTCTACGTACTGTTGAGTGCCTCTGTCTGTGTTTTATTGGGTACTCCAGGCGAAGGAAAAACAATTCCCTTATCCCTGGCTGCGATTAAATTGTGTATTTGTTGAATTAACCTTTTCCTTTGCGTTTAGTTCGTGTAATGACTATAATAATGATTTTCCTCTACGATCAATATGGTGTACTGGATGTATAAGATTGGGCTGCGATTTTGCATTAAAAAAAATACTGCTATGTGAATACCCTTGTTGCCTGGCGATTGCCCATGAAGAAGACTACGTTTTGCAAAAAAAAAAAAAAAAAACTGCTAATTGATGCCTTGTTGCCTGGCGATTTTCCATTCAAATGTGATTGAGCTTGCTATAAATGACCACCAATTTGCAATTTAAATATGATTGTATTTACTGCCTTAAAGACTTCGATTTTCCACTTTTAAAAGACCGAGTCATTGCCGGATTTTTCGTCGTGCATTTTTTCTTTTACCCTGAGGGCGTTCCATGGCTGGATAATACACTAACATTTTCTTTATTAAGAGTGCATTTAGGTAGCGACTTATTTCTCTGTGGTTTCCATTGATAAGATTTCATTTTTGTAACGAATTACATTGCTCTGGCAATTGCCATTTTAAGACTGTTATATTCCATAATTACTGCTCTGCGTTTGATCCTGAATGCATTCCATTTAATGACGACATGCGTTTTTCACAACATTTAATTTAGCAATTGCATTTGATAGCTCCTCCCTTAACCGCCTTGATCAGCATAGCCTTTAAGTTGATTTGATAGCCCATGTTTAATGTACAAAGTAGTTACCGCAATTGATTAACATATTTGTTTAGACAACCCTTTAACTAATTTAGAACAATCTCGTCCTTCAAATTTAGCATTGATTAAACTGAAATTTTAGTAAGAATGTAACTTGGGTTATAGTGGTAGCATTGACTTAATTAAACAGGCTAAATTTGATTTTCTTTAAGCTTAAATTGATGATACCTTGATGACAATTTATAAATTAATGTCGACAACAAGCGTGATCATTGCAGCTCGTACATTGATTCTGTTACTGAATGTTTAGGAGGTTAACTTCTATGTGGAATGGTAATTGGGTGATTAATCTCAGAATTCCAATTTAGATTGTCCTTAATGTTAATTTAAATTGACGTATATTGACTTCATTGCAATTTATAATTGTTGAATTCAATGTTAATATAAAATTGCAATTGGTGACTAATTGAAACTTGACTTACTATTAGATTTGTAATCTATGTCAAATTTAGACTGTCAGTATGGAATATTTTAGACGTGTTATTGGTTGGGTTTTTGACGAAGCCTTGTTGGTTAGCGTATTCCTTGTTTTTTCCTTTGGTGTCTCGTCGACCTATTGTTGGGGTGTGGGTGCGGTTTTGTGTCAATTGTTTTGCCTCCTAGCGCATTGAAATTTTTATCAAGAGTCCTCGGTCCCGATAGCTTATGTTGCATGTATATCACTTGCAAATGACATGATTCCTAATGAGGGGATCACGACATGCCTTATGGGTTAGCGGCGAATGATATCTTGGTCAGAGTCAGTGCTTACTCTGTGAGTGTGGCTGAGCGTCGTATGTTGACTTTGGTGCAAGGGTCGAATGCCTTCAGGCATTAGGTTCGTGTGCCTTGAGGTTCTAGTCTTTGTTCGTCTAGGCCGTGATGTTGGGATGGGGATGTTGTCCCCTATCTTGTATCCATGTTCGTGTTGAGTCGGGTTGGTAGTTGTCCTCCTTGTTATTTGTGCATGTCATGCCAGTTGTCTTGAGCCTGTGTGTGGTGTCATAGTAACCTGTTTCTTGGACTGTGTGTTTGCGTTCATCATCAGTGGTGTGGTTAAACCATTGTCGTCATCGCCTCTTGACTCTTAACCCCTAAAAACAAAAAAGAATCCTCTTCTTGTCATAATGATGGGGGCATTACATATGGTATCAGAGTGGGTTCAACCCGCGACTAGGGATCGCTATGGCTTTCGTTGATATGATTTGATTATAATTTTTCTAATTGATTTGACTTGTATGCATGCAAGTAATCATGGTTAGAGGACACTGTTGAGGCATATGACGGGGTGCTAGGGGAGGAGGTGTGACGCCTCCAGTAGCATCCATGCCTGAGGGATCTAACCCCTAGGCGGACGAACAGGTTGTCAGCCAGAAGCAGATAGCAGTTGGTGATGTGGTCGGAATGATGAGATCTCTTCAGTGCATGTCTGAGGAACTGATCAGTCATTTGGACAGAGATGAGGCTAGAGTTCCTACTCCCCCTGAGGGTCCACCGCGTGCTCTAGTTAGTACTGGTAGCATTCACCGAGAGCTTGAGAAGGTCAAATTTCCCGAGTTCTTTGGTGCCCCGGACGATGCAGCCGCTGAGGCATAGTTGGAGAATAGGGCGATGTGCTTTGCACTTCGTGATTATACCTCCAACATGAAGGTCCACATGGCGGTCTTCCAAATGAAAGGAAACACTCTTCTATGGTGGAAGATGCTCCTACCGTAGCTGAACATGGCCGTTAAAGACGTGTCATGGGAACTGTTCGAGGAATGGTTCCGAGAGAGATACCTATCAAAGGAATTCATTGAGCGTCAACTCAATGAGTTCAACGCCTTATGATAGGGTGGTCATACGGTGCTCGAGTACGAGGCCCATTTTATGGAGCTGCTCTGGTATGCTCCGCATCTTAACATTGAGAAACTTAAGGTCAATAGGTTCGTGTTCGACCTTAAAGGAAACATACGTGCAAAGGTTAGGATTTTGATGCCTCAAACCTTGCATGATGTCATCCAGAAGGCCCTCATAGCAGAGGAGGATCTTATCAGTGGGGGTCAGACCAGGACTCCAGCAAGACCAGCACGGAAGGTGTCATCTGGTGCAAAGCAACATCAGACACCAGCCATAAATACGCCAGGGTATCATGGCTTCCAGAGGGGATCCACTTTCACTACACCTCGACGACCGACACCTCAACAACAAACACCTTATCGGGGACCATAGCATCAGCAACAACGTCAACCGCAACAACAATAGTTTAGGCTTGTTCAGTAGAACAGACCAGGATTCCAGGCCGGTGGGCCGTCATCTTCTACTTTGGGTACCAAGACTACTGGGTCAAAGAAGGGGTGTTGGACGTGTGGGGAGCCACACTACCAGCGCAACTACCCCATGGAGAGGACTAGAGTGTCTAGATCAGCTGGACCCACTACCATGGGAGATTTGGGCAAGGCCCATCGGATTCATGCAGTGGTGCATAACCGCCAGGTAGAGCATCATTTGACTGTGCTTGATATGACAGGTACCGTCGCTGACTAGACCCATAGTATTTTGATAGATCCCAGTGCTACTGAGAGTTTCATTTCTGGTGCAACGCTAAAAAGGATTAAGGTAAAGGCAGTCGAACAGGATGAGTTTAGCTTCGTAGAGATGGCCTCGAGAGCCAAACAAAAGGTTGGAGGAAAGCTTATGGGCTGTATCCTTAACCTGGGAGAGTTTTTCACTAGGGCCAACCCGTACGTCACGATCTTAGGATCTTATGATGTCATGATCGGTATGGACTGGTTGGAATCGCATGAGGCGATACTCAACTGCAAGACAAAATGGTTGAGCTTGGTCGATGATGAGGGACAAAGACATGTGATTGTAGGCTAGAACCAGGGATTTTCCCTGAGGTTCATCTCTTCCTTTCATCTTTGGAAGAGCATGCGCAAGGGGTGCAAGCTTTATGCGATCCTTGCGTTAAACGAGAAGGGAGTAGCGGAAGGTCTAGAACACCTTCCGGTGGTGAGAGAGTTTGCGGACATATTTTCGGAGGAGTTACCTGGGATGCCACTAGAGAGGAAATTGGAGTTTACTATAGACCTAAAACTGGGAACTGAATCGATAGTGAGAATGCCTTATTTTATGTAGACCCCGGAGTTACAGGAGTTGAGAATGCAACTAAAGGAGTTGCTGGACCTGGGACCGATACATCCAAGTGTGTCACCATGGGGTGCGCATGTTATTTTCATACAAAATAAGGATGGGTCATGGAGGCTCTGCGTTGACTACCGTCAATTGAACAAGGCCATGATCAAGAATCAGTATCCGTTGTCGAAGATTGATGATCTGTTCGATCATATGAAGGGCACGACGGTGTTCTCAAAGATCGATTTGTGATTAGGGTATCACTAGTTATGGTTCAAGGAGGATGATGTCCCTAAGACCGCCTTTAAGACAAGGTTTGGACATTACGAGTTTATTGTTTTACCATTTGGACTAATGAACGCCCTAGATTCATGAGTTTGATGAACGGGGTGTTCAGCGAGTACTTGGACAAGTTCATCCAAGTATTCATTGATGATATCTTGATTTACTCTCAAACAACGGAGGAGCATGACGAGCACTTACGCTTGGTACTACAGTGTTTGGGAGAGCACAATTTGTATGGGAAGTTGTCCAAATGCTCATTTTATCAATCAATGATTCACTACTTAGGGCATGTCATTTCCGATGAAGGTATCGCCGTGGATCCAGCCAAGGTTGAGGCTATTATGGAATGGACTGCGCCGACGAATGTCTCGGAAGTGCGTAGATTCATGGGTTTAGCAGGACACTATCGACGGTTCGTCGAGGGATTTTTGAAGATAGAAAATCTGATCACGGAATTGCAGAAGAAAAGAAAGAAGTTTGTTTGGACCAAGAAATGCGTGGAATCATTTTAGAGGTTCAAGGAGTTGTTGACAACAAAACCGATACTAAAGGTCCCTGACATGGACGCAGAATTCTTGGTATGCACTGACGCATCCAAGGAAGGCTTAGGCAGAGTCTTCATGCAACACGGATGAGTGATCGCTTACATCTCGAGGAAACTGAGAAGGCATGAGGAGAACTACGCGATGCACGATTTGGAGTTGTTAGCCATCGTATATGCCTTGAAGGTTTGGAGACACTACCTTGTTGGATGAAAATTTGAACTAAAGACTGACCACTATGGACTACAACACATCTTTACACAAAGCGACCTGAATGCGTGACAATGAAGTTGGTCGGAATTGCTTAGCGAGTACGACTTCGAGATTACTTACATAAAAGGAACAGTGAATAGAGTGGTAGATGCAATGAGTCGGAGACCACATATCTTTTTGGTGCTACCTCTTCAGATGAATTTGCGTGAAAAATTCTAACTTTACAATGTGACGATGAATGGTACAAAGAGGTTGAGGGTTTTATCAGACAAAACACAATGATGGTACCAAGATTTGAAGGATTTTTGTTTGATGACGATGGTTTATTGAGGTTTAAAAATTGGATTTACGTACCATCGAATGATGAGTTGATGATGTTGATCCTAAGCGAGGCTCATAGAGAAGTTTACATGGCTCACCCGGAAGTCACGAAGATGAGGGCAGACCTTAAACCCTTATTCTTCTGGAAGGGAATGAAGGCAGACATAGTCAACTATGTGGCCAGATGTCTAGAATGTCAGCAAGTAAAGGCTGAACATAGACACCCAACAGGATTACTACATCAATACGCTATTCCAGAATCGAAATGGGAGGTTATTTCGATGGATTTTATTGTTGGATTGTCGTTGACAGCAAGGAGACATGACTCAATTTTCGTAGTAGTAGACACTTTGACGAAGAGTGCTCACTTTATTCCTATGCATACAATGTATCAGGCACATGACATAGATAGATTTTTTTTCAGTGAGATTGTGAGGCTGCATGGTGTGCCTAAAAGGATTATATCCAATCAAGGATCGATGTTTACTGAACGATTTTTGACGATTTTCCAAGAGGCCTTGGGAATCCAACTTAACTTCGGTACGACATATCACCCGGAGATTGACAGGAAGACCGAATGAACAAACCAAACCTTGGAGGACATGTTGCGCATGTACATGATGGACCAAGTAAAGTGTTGGGAAGAATTCTTTCCACTGGTGGAGTTCACTTACAACAACAGTTACCAAAGCACCATTAAGATGGTGCCTTTCGAGTTTCTTTACGGGCAATCGTGTCAGACACCTTTGAGTTGGGATCGACTTGAGGATAGGGTCCTGGTGTGACCTGATGTGATATAAGAAATGGATGAGAAAATGCAAACAATAAGACAAAGGATTAAAGAAGCGCAGGATCGACATAAGAGTTATGCTAATGCGCATCATGTTGACTGTAGTTACAAGGTCGGCGATCGAGTCTTCTTGCGGGTTAAACCGCACAAGAGTTTGATCAAGTTTGGAAAGGGAGATAAATTCTCTCCTAGGTTCATGGGACGTTTCAAGATTGTGGAGAGAAAGGGGTCCATGGCCTATCGACTAGCCTTGCATGATTCTTTGAGGCGTATGCACGATGTTTTTCATGTATCTTTTTGGAAACAATATATTAGTGATCCTACACATGTTATTGACATGATTTACTTGTAGGTATCAGACGAGGGGGTGCTCACGGCTGAGCTGATACACATCTTGGATCATCTCATTCGACAGCTACGATGTCGAATAGTAGATCAGGTCAAGGTCTAGTGGGACAACTATAGTCTGCACTCGATGACCTGGGAGGATGCATATGATATGCGCCAAGAGTTTCCATTTTTGTTTGATAGATAGAATTATGATACTGTGATACACATTATTTCGACACTTATACTGTGAAACTTTGGGAAGAAGTTTAGACCAAGAGGGGGTGTATGTAACATCCTACTCTGGTGCACTAAGAAAACTTATTCTTTGAGGACACTTGCTTGCAAGTGATCTGGATTATTATGCTATTAAAACATTTGATTTTGATTATGAGGCATTATGGGTTGATGACATGTTGTTTTACTGAATTGACATAGACAGGCGCTATTGAATCGGTTTCACTGAGTGTGCAGGATCTTGGACCTCGAGGATGCAAAGGCATTGATGGAACCCCTTGGAATCTAGATTGAGTCGGGGAGTGTACCATTGGGGTTTGATTGTTTTACTGTGATATTAGTGCATCTGAATAGATGATATGATATCGATATATTATGACATGATTCGTTGATGATGCAGCCTAACGATAGCTTGTCGACCAGACTCACATGTGGAGTAAAGAGGTCATGCATGACTGCCAGAGATGTAGAGGGAGAGGTGTGGAAAGAAGCCCTGCCACAACCTACTAGCACTCTTGTCGTGGCTCGAACTGTAGGTTAACGTTTACCTAGTACGAAAGGACCCACAATGCCATGAGGGTAGACTGCGACAGTCTCTCACAATTATTCTGAGGGGCGCACAATAAGGCGATGGCCTTATTCCTTAGAGGCCCTTAGTCTCCCACAAGTTCACCTGGTGGAGTATTGAATCCAGGGGTTTTTGATGTTTACCAAGTTAGTCAAGAGGTGAGTGGCACCTTTGGAGAACGTGGTGCGTCCTGAAGGGCACATCGTGCAAGAAAAATGGAAAGAGGCGAGTGACACCCTTGGAGCACGTAGTGCATCCTGAAGGGCACATCGCGCAAGGGAAACAGATTAAGGTGAGTGGCATCCTTGGAGCACCTAGTGCATCCTGAAGGGCACGTTGCATTGTTGATGATAAATGACTGAACCTAGATGTCCTTAGGATGAATAACACGTTAAGAATTTTTAAAAACAAATTCCCTAATAAAATGTCGCCCAACACGAAAATTTAAGGTCTAAGTCTAAATTATGCTAGTTGTAAAATTTTATCTATCTATTTAAAAAAAAACAAAAAAAACAATGACATAAATAATAATTATACTCTTCGTTAAATCTTGTAACAATAAGGGGTTAAGAAATTTAAATGATTCATAAAAATTTGTTAGGGTAAAATTTTTAGAAAAAGGGGAAAATAATTGTTTTATTATTTGTGATAATTTAAAATTATTAACTAAAAAGGGAAAAAGGAAAAAGGGGGTTAATTTGTACACCTGCCAAATTGAGTCCTAAATGAAAAGGGGAAAGAGGGAAATCTAAAATATTAGGAAACTAGGAAAAGAGGGAAACATAAGAAGAAAAGGGAAACCCAAGGGAAAAAGTAGAAAGTCAAACTTAGTAAGGTATCTACCATTAAGAACTTTCTAATTTAAAAATGAACTAGCAAATTGATAATGGGGAAAGTCATTAAAACCTGTAAGAGAATTTGGGGACACCTAGTAGAGATTCTACGAGTGACTCTAGGTGGGTGAGGGAAATAAGGGAAATTAATTAATTAAAGAAATTAATTTGTGGAGGAATGAAGGGGATGGGTGACACTTGTACAGGGATAAATTTTTAGGATTTATTTTTAAAAACTTAATTAAATGAGATTTTAGGAAAGTAAGGGACTACGAAACTCTATATAATGAAGGGAGGAAATGGAGAAAAGATCTCTTCTATTTGCGTAACTTTACATTGCAGAAATATCTACTTGACTGAATTAGCTTGTGGGAGTTGGGATACCCATCTCGGTGAGGAGTGGTAGCTCGGCCTTGCGAGGCGAGATGGGAGCTAGCCGAAATCTCTGGATAGTTTGTGTGTGGCCCCTTTACGGCTCGGGGGGATAAGGGGGAAGAAAAGTACCCTTAGCATTGGCTGGGAGGTACCAGTGAAGTCTCGCCGATCGACAAGCGGGATTTGCACGGAGCACGCGGGACAGTAAAATATAAGCCTGTAAAATTCTATTACGGTAAAATTTTATACAGTAAAATTCTATTACAGTAAAATTCTATAAAGTAAAATATAAGCCTGTAAATTAAATATGCTCGCATTTTCCATTACATAAATCAATGTACATTAAACACAACAGAATGGAATAATTTTCACTGTCATTAAATAAATATATAATCTAAGAGATAATTCATATTCATTAGATGCCACCAAAATGATGTCATTCTAATCACTGGTTTTATTAAGAAAGTGTGCAGAGTTTTAACATCAAGGCGGTGAGGTTTTTCCAAGAAAATTGCAGTCAATAAAAGTAAACAAAAAGCCCACCAAAACACCCCACCACCCAGCAAGGTGCAGGCCTTTAATGGAGAAGAAGAACATTCCAGGGGAATAAAATCACTGGGAAAATCTTCCCTTAAAGTAAAAACAAAAGGAAGTCCTACAAAGTGGTAAATCACCAGATTAACAAGGGGAAAATCACAGTCACAACCAGTGGCCAAAAATGCAGAGAAAAAACAACTTCGCCATCCATCAATAAATTGCAGGGTTAATTATTTGCATCAAGGCACAAGACAACACTCTACCTGGAACAATCAACAGGGCTAGATGACTGGGCAGAAACATCTGTCGCTCATCATCATCGCATAGAAAGGCAGGGCATTAGGATCTATAGGTCTATTAACACCGAAGTGACGACTGTCGATCCGGCTTCTGGATGACTGCCCATGTGAGGACTGATGAGCTAGGGATGAGGGAGAAGTAAGAAGCACACCTCATCACAAAATAAATAAAACCATAGGACAGTCATGACATGTAGGGATCGAAAGCTAAGGGAATCAATCAACAACAAGATTAAGGTTATAGGGGAGATTCATTTATCAATTAAAATTCCAGGTCAATCATTTTCTTAGATTAGAGAACTAAAAGCCTAAAGTATACTAATAATCTACCATGCAGAAATAAAGGAATCATACCATAGCCTAAGTCGCCCTCTCTGAGTTGTTGTCCCACTCACTTCGTGCAACTCTCACTTGCCGACCGATGAGACTTCACTGGTACCACCCAGCCAACACTAGGGGTACTCTTCTTCCCCTTAGCCCCCTGAGACACAAATATGCCATGCACACTAATACAAAGAGTAGCTAGCTCCCAGATCGCCTCGCAAAGCCAAGCTACCACTCTTCATCGAGCTGGGTATCCCAACGCCCACAAGATAAGTCAGTCAAGTCTAAATTTATGCAGCGTAACGTTACGCATAATAGAAGAGATCCATCATCCTCCTCCTCCCTCCTTTATATAGAGTTTCTAAGTCTGTTAATTTCCCAAAAACCCATTTAATTTAATGCTCAATAATTTAATTCATAAGAATTCCTCCCTGTACATGTGTCACTCATCCCCTTCATTGCACCAAAAATTAATTCCATTAATTAATTAATTACCCCTATTTCCCTCACCCACCTAAAAGCATTCCTAGAATTGCTCCTAGGTGTCCCCAAATTCCCTTACACATATTAATGAATTACCCCCTTACTATTTTACTAGTTGAGTTTAATTTAGAAAGTTCTTAAATGCTAGATACCTTACTAAGTTAGTCTTTTTGCTTTTTCCTTGTGTTTCCCCTTTCTTTTTATGTTTCCCTCTTTTTCCTAGTTTCCTTATTCTTTTAGATTTCCCTCTTCTCCTTTTTATTTAAAACTCAAATTGGCAGGTGTAGAACATTAAATCCCCCCCCCTTCCCTTTTTAATTAATAAGTTTTTAATTATCATATGTGACAAAACAATTATTTCCCCTTTTTATATTCATCCCCCAAAAGATTTTTTTATAAATTAATGAATTGCCTACCCCTTTCTTGTCACATGATTAATGATGATTATGGTTATTATTTATTTTTATTTTCATTGTTATATAAACATATATTTTTATTTTTATCACAAGTATCACTTGGACCTAGATATTAATTTCCTAGGTTGGGTGACATTTTATTAGGGAATTTGTTTTAAATCTTTCTCATCACAGTATTCGTTCTAAGGAAATATAGGTTTATTCATTTATTATTTAACAAAGCAACATGCCCTTCAGGATGCACTAGGTGCTCCAAGGGTGCCACTCACCCCATTCTATTTCCCTTGCATGACATGCCTTTCAGGACGCACTACATGCTCTAAGGGTGCCACTCGCCTCTTTTAGTTTTTCTTGCGCGACGTGCCCTTCAGGACGCACTACGTGCTCCAAGGGTGCCACTTGCCTCTTGACTGACATGGTAGACATCAAAACCCCTGAAGTCAATACTCTGCTAGGTGATCTTGTGGGAGAGTAAGGGCCTCTAAGGAATAAGTCCCCTTGCCTTATTGTGCTCCCCTTAGAATCATCGTGAGAAACTGGTGCAGTTGGCCCTCACGACATCATGGGTCTTCTCGAACTAGGTAGACGTTAACCTACAGATCGAGCCACGGTGGGAGTGCTAGTAGGTTGTGGTAGGGATGTTGTGAACACCTCTCCCTCAACGTCTCTAGTAGTCATGCGTGACTCCTCTACTCCACATGTGAGTCTGGTCGACAAGATATTGTCAGCCTGGATCATCAACGAATCATGTCAAAAATATATCCATAATCATATCATCTAATCAAATGCACAAATGTCATATATACAACAATCAAACCCCAATAGTCCACTCCCTGACTCGATCTAGAGTCCAAGGGGTTCCATCGATGCCTCTGCATCCTCGAGGTCCAAAATCCTACACACTTAGGAAAACCGAGTCAATAGCACCTGTCTATGTCAATGAAGAAAAATAACATGTCCTCAATTCATAATGCCTCATAATCATAATCAAATGCCCAAAAGTATAATAATATGGATCACTTGCGAGAAAGTGTCCTCAAAGAATAAGTTTTCTCAGTGCGCGCAAGAGCGGGATGTTACATACACCCCCTCTGGGTCTAAACTTCATCCTGAAGTTTCACAGTATATAAGTACCGAAATAATGTGGATCATAGTATCATAAGTCTATCTATCAAAAAAAAATGGAAACTGTTGGCGCATATCATATGCATCCTCCCAGGTCGCCAAGTGCGGACTATAGTTGTCACACTGGACCTTGACTTGATCTACTGTTCGATGCCGTAGCTGTCAAATGCAATGATCCAGGATATAGATCAGCTCAGCTGTGAGCGCCCCCTCATCCGATACCTACAAGGAAATCATGTTAATAACATGTGTAGGATCACTAATATAATGTCTCAAAACAGATACGTGGAAAACATTGTGCATATGCCTCAAGGAATTAGGCAAGGCTAGTCGATAGGCCACGGCCCCCTTCCTCTCCACAATCTCGAAAGGTCCCATGAACCTAGGAAATATTTTATCTCCCTTTCCAAACTTGATCGAACTCTTATGCGATTTTTCCCGCAATAATACTCGATCGCCAACCTCGTAACTACGGTCGACATGGTGCACATTGGCATAACTCTTCTGTTGATCTTGCACTTCTTTAATCCTTTGTCTTATTGTTTTCATTTTCTCTCCATTTATTGTATCACTTATGGTCCCACTAGGACCCTATCCTCAAGCCGATCCCAACTCAAAGGATTTCGACACGGTTTCCCATAAAGAAACTTGAAAGGTGCCATCTTAATGGTTCTTTCGTAACTGTTGTTATAAGAGAATTCCAAGAGTGGAAAGAATTATTCCCGATGCTTTTGTTGGTCCATCATGTACATGCGCAACATGTCCTCCAAGGTTTGGTTCATTCATTCGGTCTTCCCGTTAGTCTCCGGGTGATACACAGTACTAAAGTTAAGTTGGGTTCCCAAGGTCTCCTGGAAACTAGTCCAAAATCATCCAGTAAACACCAATCCTTGTTCAGATATAATCCTCTTAGGCACGCCATGCAGCCTCACAATATCACTGATGAAAACTCTAGCTATCTCAGGTGCTTGATACATTGTACACACAGGAATAAAATGAGAACTCTTCTTCAGAGTGTCAACTACTATGAAAATCGAGTCAAGTCTCCTTGTCCTCAGTGGCAACCCAACAATAAAATCCATCGAAATAACCTCCCATTTCGATTCCGGAATAGCGTGTGGTTGTAGTAATCCTGCTGGATGTCTATGTTCAGCCTTTACCTGCTGACATTCTAGACATCGAGCCACATAGATGACTATGTCTACCTTCATTCCTTTCCAGAAGAATAAGGTTTTAAGGTCCGCCCTCATCCTCGTGACTCCTGGGTGGGCCATGTATAATTCTTTATGATCCTCATTTAGGATCAGGCCCCTCAACTCGTCATTCAGTGGTACGTAAATCCGATTTTTAAACCTCAATAATCCATCGTCGTCAAACGTAAATCCTTCAAATATTGGTATCATCATTGTGTTTTGTTCGATAAAATCCTTGACCTCTTTGTACCAGTCATCGTCATGTTGTAAAGTTAGAATCTTTTCACATAGATTCATCTAAAGAGGCAACACTGAAAAGATGCGGGGTCTTCGAATCAATGCATTTGTGACTCGGTTCATTGTTCCTTGTATATAAGTAATCTCGAAGTCGTACTCGCTAAGTAATTCTGACCAATGCCGTTGTCGCGCGTTCAGGTTGCTTTGCATAAAGATGTGTTGTAGTCCATAGTGGTCCGTCTTTAGTTCAAATTTTCGTCCAACAAGGTAGTGTCTCCAAACCTTCAAGGCATATACAATGGATAAAAACTCCAAATCGTGCATCGCATAGTTCTCCTCATGCCTTCTCAGCTTCCTCAAGATGTAGGCGATCACTCGACTGTCTTGCATCAAGACTCCTCTTAAGCCTTCCTTGGATGCATTAGTGCTTACCAAGAAGTCTGCATCCATGTCAGGGACCTTTAGTATCAATGTTGTTGTCAATAGATCTGTGAGCCTCCCAAATGCTTCCACGCATTTCTCAGTCCAAACAAACTTCTTGTTCTTTTTCTACAATTCCGTGATCAGATTTTCTATCTTCGAAAATCCCTCGATGAACCGTCGATAGTATCCTGCTAAACCCATGAAGCTATGCACTTCTGGGACACTCGTCGGTGCATGCCATTCCATAATAGCCTCGACCTTTATTGGATCCATGGTGATACCTTCGCCGGAGATGACATGCCCTAAGTAGTGAATCCTTGATTGATAAAACGAGCATTTGGACAACTTACCATATAATTTGTGCTCTCACAGACATTGTAGTACCAATCACAAGTGCTTGTCATGCTCCTCCGTCGTCCGAGAGTAAATCAAAATATCATCAATGAATACTTGAATGAACCTTTCCAAGTACTCGTGGAACACCTCGTTCATCAAACTCATAAATACCCCTGGGAATTTGTCAGTCCAAATAGTAAAACAGTAAAATCGTAATGCCCAAACCTCATCTTAAAAGTGGTCTTAGGGACGCCATCCTCCTTAATATGTAATTGATGATATCCTGATCGCAAGTCGATCTTTGAGAACACTGTCGCATCCTTCATCTGATCGAATAGATCATCAATCCTTGGAAACAGATATTGATTCTTGATCGTTTCCTTGTTCAATTGACGGTAGTCAATGCAAAGCCTCCATGATCTATCCTTCTTTCATATGAAAATAACAGGTGCACCCCATGGTGATACACTTGGACATATCAGTCCCAGGTCCAAAAGTTCCTTCAGTTGCATTCTCAACTCATGTAACTCCGGGGTCGACATCCAATAAGGCATTCTAGCTATCGGATCAATCCCTAGTTTTAGGTCTATAGTAAACTCCAATTCCCTCTCCGACGACATTCTAGGTAACTCCTCTGAAAATACATATGAAAACTCTCTCACCACTGGAAGGTGTTCTAGACCTTTTGCTACTCCCTTTTCGTTTAATGCAAGGATCGCATAAAGCTTACATCCTTTGCACATGCTCTTTCATAGCTGCAAGGAAGAGATGAACCTCGAGGAAACTCTCTGGTTCTATCCTACAATCATGCGTCTTTGTCCCTCATCATCGACCAAGCTCAAGCATTTCGTCTTACAGTTGAGTATCGCCTCATGCCATTCCAACCAGTCCATACCGATCGCGACGTCATAAGATCCTAAGGTCATGACGTATAGGTTGGCCCTGGTGACAAACTCTCCCAGGTTAAGGGTATAGCCCGTAACCCTTCCTCCAACCATTTGTTTGGCTCTCTATCCATCTCTACGAAGCTAAATTCATCTTATTCAACTTCCTTCACCTTAATCCTTTTTAGTGCTACAACATAAATGAAACTCTCGGTAGCACCAGGATCTACCAAAATACTAAGGGTATGGTCAACAACAATACCTAACGTATCAAGCATAGTCAACTGGTGCTCTGCCTAGCGGTTATTCACCGCTGCATGAATTCGATGGGCCTTGCCCAAATTTCCCACGGTAGTGGGTTCGACTGATCTATACACTCTAGTCCTCTCCACTGGGTAGTTTCACTGGTAGTGTGGCTCCCCACACGTCCAACACCCCTTCTTCAGTCCATTACTCCTGGTACCTAAAGTAGAAGATGATGGATCACCAGGCTATAATCCTGGTTTGTTCTGCTGAACATGCCAAAACTGTTGTTGTTGCGGTCAACATTGTTGCTGATGTTGTGGTCCATGATAAGGTGTCAGCCATTGAGGTGTCAGTCGCCAAGGTGTAGTGAAAGTGGATCCCCTCTAGAAGCCATGATATCCTGGCGTATATCTGGCTGGTGTCTGATGCTACTGCACACCAGAAGACACCTTCCCTGTTGGTCTTGCGGGAGTCCTGCTCTAACCCTCGCTGATAAGCTCCTCCTCTACTATGAGGGCCTTCTGGACGACATCATGCAAGGTTTGAGGCATCCGAATACTAACCTTTGCACATATGCTGACATTAAGGTCGAATATGAACATGTTGACCTTAAGTTTATCATTATTAATATGCAGAGCATACCGAAGTAGCTCCATAAAATGGGCCTCATACTCGAGCACCGTACAACCACCCTATCGTAAGCCATTGAATTTGTTGAGCTGATGATCAATGAAATCCTTTGATAGGTACCTCTCTCGGAACCATTCCTCGAACAGTTCCCATGACACATCTTCGACGACCATGTTCAGTTGTGGCAGTTGTGTCTTCCACCATAGAAGAGCGCTCCCCTTCAGTTGAAAGATCACCATGCAGACCTTCAAGTTGGAGGTATAGTTGGGAAGTGCAGAGAACATCACCATATTCTCCAACCATGCCTCAGTGGCTGCGCCGTTTGGGGCACCAAAGAACTCAGGAAATTGTACCATCTCAAGTTCACAGTGAATGCTACCTGTACCAACCGGGGCACGTGGTGGACCCTCAGGGGGTATCGGTGCCTTGGCCTCCTCTCTGTCCAAATGGATGATTAGTGCCTCATACATGTGCTGAAAAGATCTCATCAGTCCAACCACATAACCCACCGCTATCTGCTCCTGCTTGACAACCTGTTTGTCTCCCTGGGGGTTATACCCCTCTGGTGTGGATGCTACTAGAGGCGTCGTGCCTCCTCCCCTAGCACCCCGTTGTCTGCCTCTGCAACGTCCTCTAACCATGATTACTTGCACAAATACAAGTCAACGTAATTAGCAACATTATAATCAAATATCATATCAACGAAAGCTGTAGTGATCCCAAGTCGTGGGTTGAACCTGCTCTAATACCATATGTAACAAACCCCCTTCAATATGACTACAAGCGAAGTAGAAGTGCAATTTTGTTTTTTGGTAATAGTAAATAAGGCGATGACAACAACAGTTAATCACACAAATGACGACAAACGCAAGCACATAGTATAGGCAACAAACATCTATCACTCCACGCACTGGCACAAGAGAATCTAGGCAAAACATGCATAAACAACAAAGAGAAAAGACTACCCGCCCAACTCAAACATGACCACGCCTAAAATCTAAGGGACAACATCCCTATCCCAACACGACGACCTTGACGACCATTTGAATAGAACCTCAATGGCGCTCAACCAACGCATGATGGCGTTCAACCCAAGCATCAACAACAACTTACAACGAACAACAATACTCACATGGAAGGCACATACTCCACCAAGTTATCATTCCCCTCTATCCGATGGGGTGCGCCATGATCCCCTCATCAGGGCTCATGTCGTCCCCAGGTGATAGGTGCGTCGATAACCCTAGCACTACCTAACCTATCTGGACCAAGGAATTAAGATAAATCCGATGCACCAAGGGACAAAATAAATGACAGGGAGACTACGCCTACGCCCCCAAGCAACGGGTAGTCAAGAAGCAAGAAAACATCGCTCAACAAAGCACAATCCAGTAAATGATTTGTCGATGACCAAGAAGCCCCAAGGTTAAGCAAGAAGTCTAGGCGCAAAGGGTAGAATATTGTAACCAACCATCCCATAACTCAACATTATGACTTGTCTAACAAGGAATCCTATTAAGATAAAAGTCCTCAACAATTGGTATGGCTTTTTATTAGTAAAAAAGGGTGTTAATAATTCCCTTGAACAACAAACAACATTTATTTTCCTCAAGCTCTAATCACTCCAAGAATAAGTTAGTTGAGGTAATTATTTATTACGTCTCGCCCATTAAACACTAAAGCTCTACCACCTAAAGATATTATATATCTTGATCGCATACTAACCTTAATATCTCATATAAATTATATGCTGCTAAATAAAATAAATGTTGCATTAAAATAGATGTGCCTAATTAATGTATCCATTAAACCATCAATGTAGTGTTGTTTAATTGCCATGATTAAAATTTATATAACAACGAAATTAGCATGAGTTAAACTATAAATCCCAGACATGAAGGTTAATGTGTCAATCGTTGTCGGTTGACTAAATGCTATAACTACTAAGGAAATGATCGGTGAATTGTCGATCCATTATAAAATTGTTATCCAGTTGCCTATGTGGATTCACTGTCAACTTAGTAAATACCTATCTAATTAAGGCAAACTCGCAGTCATCTTAAAGGCCCAACTGCAGTCTTTATAAAGGAAACTCACAATCATCTTAAAGGAAAATCACAATCCTTAGAAAGGCAAACTCCCAGTCATCTTGAAGGAAAAATCGTAGTCTTTAAAATGGAAAACTTGCAGTTAGCTTAAGAGAAAACTCATAGTCCTTAAAAAGGAAAAAATCGTCAGAGCAATATCTCCATGCAATGAATCGCTTTCAAGTAAAACAAAATGCAGAGCAATAAGTTCAGGCAATGGAAACGCCTTCAGAAGTTGCAGGGCAATAAATAAATGCAAAACTCATTCCTGGAGAGGGAAACGTTGCTAGGTAAAAAGAAAAATCGCAGTCCGGACAAGGGAAAAATTGTTGTACAATTATAAGCTTGTGAATTAAAAATATTCTATACAGTAAAATCACTCGCATTTGCAGTAAAATTCTATACAGTAAAATTCTATTATAGTAAAATTCTATACAGTAAAATATAAGCTTGTAAAATTCTATACAGTAAAATTCTATACAGTAAAATATAAGCCTGTAAATTAAATATGCTCGCATTTCCTATTACGTAAATCACTTCACATTAAACACAAAAGAATGGAATAATTTTTATTGTCATTAAAAAAATATATAATCTAAGAGATAATTCATATTCATTAGCTGCCACCAAAATGTTGTCATTCTAATCGCTGGTTTTATTAAGAAAGCGTGCATATTTTTAACATCAAGGCGGTGAGGTTTTTCCAAGCAAATTGCAGTCAATAAAAGTAAACAAAA
>JZKD02S1673663.1:259183-305821 GCA_000966675.3 Picea glauca | reverse complement strand
AATATTTCTCATCATAGTATTCATTCTAAGGCCATATAGTTTTATTCATTTATTAGTTAACACTGCAACGTTCCCTTCAGGAACCACTAGGTGCTCCAAGGGTGCCACTCGCCCCATTTTGTTTCCCTTGCATGACGTGCCCTTCAGGACGCACTATGTGCTCCAAGGGTGCCACTCGCCTCTTTTCATTTTTCTTGCGCGACATGCCCTTCAGGACGCACTACGTGGTCCAAGGGTGCCACTCACCTCTTGACTAACTTGGTAGACATCAAAACCCCTGGAGTCAATACTCCACCAGGTGATATTGTGGGAGACTAAGGGCCTCTAAGGAATAAGTCCCCTGCCTTATTGCGCACCCCTTAGAATCATCATGAGTGACTATCGCAGTCGGCCCTCATGGCATCGTGGGTCTTCTCGAACTAGGTAGTCGTTATCCTACAGTTTGAGACATGGAGGGAGTGCTAGTAGGCTGTGGAAGGGTTGTTGTCCACACCTCTCCCTCAACATCTTTGGTAGTCGTGCGTGACCCCTCTACTTCACATGTGAGTCTGGTCGGCAAGATATTGTCAACTTGCATCATCAACAAATCATGTCATAAATATATCCATAATCATATCATCTAATCAGATGCACAAATGCCATATATACAACAATCAAACCCCAATAGTCCACTCCCTGACTCGATATAGAGTCCAAGGAGTTCCATCGATGCATATGCATCCTCGAGGTCAAAAATCCTGCACACTCATGAAAACCAAGTCAATAGCACATGTGTATGTCAATGAAGCAAAATAACATGTCATCAATTCATAACGCCTCATAATCATAATCAAATGCCCAAAATTGTAATAATCTGGATCACTTGCGAGCAAGTGTCCTAAAAGAATAAGTTTGCTCAATGTGCGCAAGAGCGAGATGTTATAGTTACAAATTTATACTATAACCCCTTATCCCACTTATTTATTTAATGTGTTACAAATATATACTATGTTTATAGTAATAAAGTTGCTTGAAGAGATTCATGATATATATTTGTATAATTGTAAAATTCAATTAGTATGAGTGATGGAAAGTGTAGTAGTTAGATTTCATTTCCACATAAGTTTTTAATTTTGATTCCACCAAATTTTCAAGTATGGTTAGAGTTTCACCATGATCCAAATTCTATGCATGTTAAAATTTTGTTAAGGTTTTTTTGGTGCAATGCTTAGGTAATTGTAATCAAAGTCACACAAGTGAACTAACACAAGATGAAATAAAGTTTCAAATGCATCGATATATAACAAACATTACACTCACGGTCTAATACCAATTTTAAAATGGAAAGAAAATCCATAGCAAATACTTTTAATAACAAACTTGTATCTTTATTTAGTCAATGAACAATGCTCTCGAGCCCCATTTAAATTTATAGAGCCGATGTATAGGGATTTGGAATCTATAACAACCAACACTACACAAACCCAAATCCAAGGAGAGGCAAAGGCCTTGTGTTGATTCACATAGTTCATATTTATCGTTGAGATCATTAGCTTTTGGCCTTTTAACTATATTAAGTATTCAAATTCAAAAATCAACACTTCATATTACATGGGTTTACGAAAGTTCACTCAAAATGTCAAATTTGCATTAATTTATCAAAATTTCCAAGTTTAATATGATGATAATGGTAGTCAACATCCACTAAGACCAAATTGGTCTATTGGATCTTAAGAAGGTTAGGAATTACATGGAATTATTTAGAATTTTATTTTTGTGCTAAAAAATCATTAAGGGAAGCATTCTAACATCACCATAGTTTTATTGATTTAAAAGGTCATGAAGGTTGGTATTTTGAAAAATATTTTGAAATTGAGATCTAATCTAGGTATGTATCGAACATTCTAAGAGAAAATGCTTTTCATATTCAACCCTCTTAGTGTCAAAAATGTGATAGACTCTTTCATTCCATGATGTTTTGGGAATTGGCCAACCTAGTTTCACCATGGACCTCATGAGAATTAATTTTTATTTTATCAATATTTATTTTCGTGTAAAATCATGAAGATGGGTGTCTATTTTGCTTTTTTTATGAAAACAAAAACTATATTTTCACAAGTTATTCAACTTCCGTCATACACAAGTATTTTTTTTTTTTAATTTATAATTTCACTTTACAGTAAAAAAAAAACTTGTAAAGAATTTTGTTATCTTTCCAATGACTATTTTTCAATTTGATTTATTAAGATTTGATATGTCAATTTGACAATTGTTTAACAATATGTTCCTTAAACATGAAAGGAATGATAATGAGTTATTTTTTCCCCCAACAATGTATCTATTATTAAACTTTTTTTTTAACAAACTAAATATACTGCAACAATATACAAAGACTCTATTTTATTATGACCATAATTTTGAATCTAACGGATGACTATGATAATTTCTAGAATTTTTTGAAGTTGACCAAGCTGAAAATGTTGCAGATTTTATACACATGTTTTCCCCCACCTTGTATCTATCTTAATTTTTACTTAAAAGTAAAATATAAAAATACCCTTTTGAAAATAACGGTTTAAGGATTATGAATATATTTTTTTCTAAATTTTTCACTGTGTATTTTTAGAGATACAGATATTTCATTTCATTGAATCATAATGTCTGCTGAAAATATTATGTGGTGTTTTTTTTTTTTAAATTAAATAAAATTAGATAAGAATAATGAAAATGAAAAAAAATTATAGGAATTGAAAGTAGATTTAATATTGCAAATGCTGGTGTCATTTTTGAAACCAAATTATGAGTATTTGCAGGAGTCCGCAACCTCGAAAGTCCAGGTAAGCTTGGGGGAATTCTCTGGTTTATGGATAAAGTCCCAATTTCTAGTTTTCGGTCAAAAGAATCTTTCGAACGAAACAATATTCTTTCAATCGAAAAACTGAATTATAACGGAATCCGTCAAAACTAACAGTTTCCAATGTTTTCAGCCGAAAGATGGTTGAGAGAATTCCGTTGACTGGAAAAAATGAAAAGTCACGTCGTGTTGTTTCAGTTTGCACCAAATCGTATAAATACACTTTCGGATGAACACATTTAACACAATTCATCACTTCCTTGATGGTTTTCTAGAGAACCTAAACAAAGTTTCGAATCATCTTTTTGGTTTTTGTTGAATAAGGTAATTGATGTTTGTTCAAGTTTTTATTGGAATAACAATTTGTATGTTGAAAGTTAAATGTTGAGCATTTTTTCAAGGTGAAGGCTTTGTTGAACATATCTTTTATAGATAAATATAAAATTCATGGGAAAAAAAAGTTTTCGCAAGATAAAATTTGACCGAACTCGAGATGAAACTCACCATAACGATCAAAGGAAAGAGCATTATTGGAGAAATAAACGAGAACGTGAAAATATTGAAAAAATAAACGATGATAATGTGAATATATATTTTCAACAAGAAGTCCAACCATGTATGCATGCACATATTGTCTATATTAAAAGTATATAATTCAAATTTAAAATATTGTTTAATATAATTGATTGTAATTACGATTTGATGTTTTTCAAAAAACATAAATAGGTTTGTCTCATAATGTCGATGAAGACGTTGAAACCGAAATTGAAGAAAAATACGTTGAAACCGATATTGAAGCAGAAGAAAAATCACCTATAGGTGTGTACATAAATTTAGATAATACAAGATGAACACTTGAGTATAGTTTAGTGAATTTATGTTCAGGTTTTGTTTTTTAATATAAACTTTAAATTGAAATATGTAGGATAATCTATCAACATTGCTGATGAAATATTAGAAAATGTTGATACTGACAAATTTGGGAAGAAAAACGCTAAGCATTATATAAGATATCGAGAACTAAGAATATGTATAATAGTTTTTTCAAAGATGAATTAGTAACAGTACAAGCTCAATTTTTACTCTGTCCAATAAAGTCAAGAAAGTTAAAAGAAACTACATCACTATTGGGTATTCAAAATTCGACAAAAGATACAAAGGTGAAATAGAATGTCTTTGATAATATAACTAGTGTATTAAAAGATTTTGGAAAATCTCGAAAAAAAGATGTCAGTGTTGCATGTAGAGCGATACAAACATCATTTGTTTCATCTAGCAAAATAAAAGATCGTTTGACACGACACATGGAAAAAACGATGGGAACGTCAAGAAAAACATTGTACAAAGATAGAAATTTTCGATTGCAAATAAATGCAAATGATGAACTGACTTGATGGACAATGATTTGTAGACAACCCTACAAATATGGACTTGCATAAAATGTTAAAGAATTGGCCAGTAATTGTTTACTCTCCTGAGGGAGTTCCAATACCTCCAAATCGTTTTCCAACCTCCTTTTAACACATGAGAATCACTCAAGGGACATTGCTTCAGTAATCCCTTCCTAGGGAAGTTCATCACCAACATCTGAAGGATAAGTGGATGTAGGCGTGTAATGTTTTGTTTCTTGATAATGTGGCCTCCTAAATCCACCTTCACCCTTAACATTAGAATATTCGTGACACCCACTCTCTCCTTAATTGTCATCCATCACTCTAAACTCATTGTCTACACACACATTTGAAAGTAATTACAACATTTAACTTGACATAAATTTAAATACACAAAAATACAACAAAAATAAACAAAATCAAAGAAAATTACCAAAAATATTCTCTTGTCCTAAGGTATTCCCTACATTCTCAGGTGTAGGAGTATCAATTCACAACCTATCTAAGAAGGATGCATCCATAGCACTTGCTTGATCACATTCTGGAGTTGATCTATTCACATACTTGTTTGATAATCTCCTCTGACGAGATTGTCATTGGTCACTCAGAGTCTCAGTCATAGAATTAGTTCCTCTTTTTCCTTCTTGGGAGAGCCTAGAGCGTTTGTAAGGAATGTTTGGAGAATCCTGTCTCGACATATCACCTCAATATCTATCATTTGGAAATTCATGAAAATTTAAGCACAAGAAAAATACGAGTTAATATCTCCAACATTGACCATAAAAAAATATGAAGAAAGAAAAATAAATAAGACAAAATTAATAGAAATGTTTTTTATGTTAGACACAATTATAATAGGGTGATGCATAACTCCACTACCCATGCCCATTTCAAATATATTTTGGTTTATTACTATTAACAGAAATAACCTTGGTCCATGAGAATATTGTCATCAATAAATTGTTGATGGGAGATGGGATGCTCCTCATCGTCAACACACATGACTTCATTTTATTTTCTACCACAGTCGTTTTGATTTAGACATCCAATTTTAAGATCTGGGATGAAGGTGAGGAAGGTTATATTTAGATCTAGGATAAAATTGGAGTGAAGGTGGGAGTCTTATACTAAGGCCCATGTGTCCCAAGCGATCGAGTCTTGAAGCCACCTGGTTTTTGTATCTTCTACTCTTGTTCTAGGTGTGAATGTCATTGATGGTTGAGGGATTGGATGGTATCAAGAAAGGATTGAGTGTCATGGTCGAAAATTCTTATTCCTCCTTTATTGATGATGGGGTTGTAGATGTTGAATGGAATCAAAAAAATGAAGCTTGTTAGGGATAGAGTTGGGGCCATAAAAATTAGTGAGAAAGCAAGTTTGATAGGGCCATACAAGTTGGAAGGGAGTTGTGAGGAAGCACTTGGTGGTAAATAAGTTGGACAAAGTTATTTTAGCAAGGTTCTAGATAAGGGAAAGGACTCATGCTACTTCGTCTGCATATAAGGCCATAACTTGGGGTCCCTGCTAGATGCAAGAGTAAAGGGTTTGAAGAAGGACTTGAAGGAATTTAGTTTCTTGTATCATTACTATAAAGGGATTGTCTTGAAGGATGTTTTGACTGAGAAGCCCATGCATGGTTTTACCATTAAGGCCTTTGATATTTCAAGAGATGACCTTCATGAGGAATGTGGGGGAATTGGGTAGGAACTTATATTTCATCAAGGAAAGACGACCTTAGTTAACCAAAAAATATCCTAGATATTTAAGAAGTTGTTTGTTATTTTTCCAACCTCTTTTTCTTTTTCTTTAGGTTTCTTAGGTTGAGCAGAGGAAGAGGATTTAATTCTTGTAGAAGGAACAGAGGGAATACCTTTTATTTTTGTTGTTGGGTTGCTAAGAATTTTATTATGAACCAGCGAGTCCTTCAGAAGATGAGCCTATTGTTCAACGATTGAATTCAAGTCTTGATGCTAGTAGGAAGAAGAAATGAACTTTAGGTCAAGATCCCCAAGGTCCATTTCCTTGCCATAACAATAACAAGGCAATAGCTTAACTTGTAATGTACCCAGATTTGCAATAGGAATTATTTGCTACAGATTTGCTACAGGAATGTACCCAGATTGCGGAAGAGGACCATGCATTATTACAAAGTTGGGGACTTTTCTCAGGCTTTCTCAAATGGGGTGCTTTTTCAGCTCATGGAGCCCCATACCAAGTGGCATGCGCTCAAGGACTATTCTGGAGGTTGAGGGAATGACTACAGTGAATATACTACCTATGTTTCACTGTTTGTTTTCTATATGTTGAGTGCTATATTAACGCACATTTTTCATAACATATTACAATGTAATATGTCTTAGTGTTCAAGATATAAGAGCTAGTTATACTAAAGGTCTGATTTGGATCACATATTTTAAGAGAATAGAATAATATATCACATATATAGAACGATAAGTTTATTAAGAGTCATCTAATTCAAACAAACTGTAAACTGTAAAATGTAAACTGTGAAATGTATTTAAAACTGTTCTTTCTTCTAACTTTGTAAATGAGGCTTTGACATGAAATATTGGTCCGTCTTTTGTCAATTTTGTTATCAATGCAAAGTGAGTGTTACATATTTCAGCGTATTTTTTTTGGAGGTTGAGGGAATGACTTCAGTGAATATACTGCCTATGTTTCAAAGTATGTTTCTATTTGTTAAGTGCTATATTAATGCAGATTCTTCATAACATATTACAATGTAATATGTTATAGTAATATGTCTTAGTGTTCAGGATATAAGAGCTAGTTATACCAAAGGTCTGATTTGGATCACATACTTTAAGCGAATGGGTTAACATATCACATATATAGAACGATAAGTTTATTAAGAGTCATATAATTCAAACAAACTGTAAACTGTAAACTGTGAAATGTATTTAAAACTATTATTTCTTCTAACTTTGTAAATGAGGCTTTGACATGAAATATTGGTTCGTCTTTTGTCAATTTTTCTATCAATGCAAAGTGATTGTTACATATTTCAGTGTATCTGTTCTGGAGGTTGAGGGAATGAATTCAGTGCATATACTGCCTATGTTTCAAAGTTTGTTTCTATTTGTTAAGTGTTATATTAATGCAGATTTTTCATAACATATTACAATGTAATATGTTATAATAATATGTCTTAGTGTTGAGGATATAAGAGCTAGTTATACCAAAGGTCTGATTTGGATCACATACTTTAAGCGAATGGGTTAATATATCACATATATAGAACAATACGTTTATTAAGAGTCATAAATCTTTAATAAGAGTCACAACCAATTTTAATAAGAAATTATCTATGCACAGAAAAGCAGGGCATTTGAATCTAAATCTTTAACACCAGAGTGAAAGAAAGTCTATTCAGCTCCTGGTCGATTGCTCAGGCATAAACTAATCACTTAAATGCTTACTCTATTCTTAATATTTGTTTTTTAAATGTCTATATCAAATTTAAAAACTTAATATTGATTGTTAAATGTGTATATCAAATTCACTAAATCCATATTGTTTATAAATTATTTATTAATATCTATATCAAATTCAGATTTTTAAGTAAATCCATATTGTTTATAAATTTATTGTTTGTGTGTATAATTTGAACGTATAAACATGTAATTTTTAAATTGTCTTCCTATTCTATTTTTAAATTTTTTTGAGGCAGGATAAAGTGGTTACTACAATAAGGAATTCCAGAATCAACAATCTGTAAAATAATATTTATAACTTATGATACTTTAATATTACATATGTAAAAATGAATTTATAAATTGAATTCCTAAATATATGAAATTTTTATAAAATACAAAATGTTTGAAATGACTGTGACTTGGCCATGGGGGTCCATCCATGTGGCCAAGCCGTGGGCGTTCTCACGGCTTGGCCACAGGGCTAGCCCCCTGCGGCCAAGTCACAACCAATTTTAATAAGAGATTATCTATGCATAGAAAAGCATGGCATTTGAATCTAAATCTTTAACACTGGAGTAAAAGATAGTCGATTCGGCTCTTGGCCGACTGCTCAGGAACTGACTAATCACTTAAATTCTTACTCTATTCTTAATATTTGATTATTAAATGTCTATATCAAATTTAAAAACTTAATATTTGATTGTTAAATGTCTATATCAAATTCACTAAATCCATATTGTTTATAAATTATTTATTAATGTCTATATATCGAATTCACATTTTTAAGTAAATCCATATTGTTTATAAATTTATTGTTTGTGTGTATAATTTGAACATATAAACATGTAATTTTAAAATTGTCAAGCCCTATTTTATTTTTAAGTTTTTTTGAGGCAGGATAAAGTGGTTACTACAACAAGGAATTCCAGAATCAACAATCTGTAAAATAATATTTATAACTTATGCTACTCTAATATTACATATGTAAAAATAGATTTATAAATTGAATTCCTAAAGATATGAAATTTTTATAAAATACAAAACGTTTAAAATAAAAAGTTGGATAGTTTTAAATTTTTATGAAGCTTTTATAAAATACAAAACGTTTGAAATGATTGTGACTTGGCCACGGGGGGCCAACCATGTGGCCAAGATGTGGGCGTGCCCACGGCTTGGCCACAGGAATAGCCCCGCGTGGCCAAGTCACAACCAATTTTAATAAGAGATTATCTATGCACAGAAAAGAAGGGCATTTGAATCTAAATATTTAACACCAGAGTGAAAGATAGTCGATTCGGCTCCTAGCTGACTGCTTAGGCAAAAACTAATCACTTAAATGCTTACTCTATTCTTAATATTTGATTGTTAAATGTCTATATCAAATTTAAAAACTTAATATTTGATTGTTAAATGTCTATATCAAATTCACTAAATCCATATTGTTTATAAATTATTTATTAATGTCTATATCAAATTCATATTTTAGGTAAATCCATATTGTTTATAAATTGATTGGTTGTGTGTATAATTTGAACGTATAAACATGCAATTTTTAAATTGTCTTCCTATTTTATTTTTAAATTTATTATTATTATGTTTTAAATGTATATGTTTTAAAAATATTCCATTGTATGTATATTTCAAAAATATTTTATTATAAATTATAAGATAGACAATAATGTGCAGCAATTATATGTATATTTGTTGGGCACTCAAATGATCAAATGAATATGTATATTTGTTGGGCACTCGAATTATCAAATGATTTTGTATATGTAGAAATCTAATTGACCAAGAATTGCTTAGTGTTAGTTTTAGTTGTTTAAATTGTAATTTTGAATGATAGATTCAAAGCAATGCAATTAATCTAAGATTGCTATTTGCAATGTAATAGTTGATCTTAGATGTATAATTTGTTTTTAGTGACAATAAATTCTATATAATTCCTGTAATTAGATGTATAATTTATTTTTAGTGGCAATAAATGCTTTATAATTCAATGTAGTTAGATCTAATTGTACTTAGATATCTCTATATTTACAGATCTATTTGTTATATTTACAGTTTTAGTTGTAAATATAAGAACAAATTTATGTTTAAAGAAAAAGATAAAAATATAAAATAAAAGAAAAAGATTGTAAATGAAAAATCTAAATACTAATTAACAAAACTAAAATTAACATAAATATAAATGTTGTACAATACCAAGAAATTAATACTAATTAACAAATATAAAACTAAAAAAAATTGTAATTACATGTATAATTTGTTTTTAGTGGTAGTAAATGCTTTATAATTCAATGTAGTTAGATCTAACTCTACTTAGATATATCTCTATTTACAGATCTGTTAGATTTACAGATATATCTTTTATATTTACAGATTTATTTGTAAATATAAGAACATATTTATATTTAAAGAAAATATAAAAATATAAAAGAAAAGAAAAAGATTGTAAATATAAAATCTAAATACTAATTAACAAAACTAAAATTAACGTAAATATTAATGTTGCACAGTACCAAGAAATTAATACTAATTAACAAATATAAAACTAACATAAATATAAAAATATATTGTGTAACATTTAATTGCACAGTATACTTTTATATTTATGTAAGTTTTATCAAAATATAAAATATAATATCTAAAATACTAATTAACATAAAAATATAAAAAATACAATTAAATACGCCCACAACTTGGCCACAGGGCTGCCCCCCGTGATCATGTCACAATCCATGGGCTATGACTTGGTCGTGGGGGCCAGCCCTGTGGCCAAGCCGTCGGCGTGCCCACGACTTGGCCACAGGGCTAATCCCCCGTGGCTAAGTCACAACCCGTGCACTGTGACTTGGCCGCGGGGGGCTAGCCCTATGGCCAATTCGTTGACATGCCAACAACTTGGACACAGGGCTGGCCCCTAGTGGCCAAGTCACAGCCCGTGGCCGAGTCACAAAATTTAAATCAAATAAAATTAAAATTTAAAAAATTTAAATTTAAATTGAAAACTTGATTTTAGACTTACCTGCAGCTCCAATGCTCCGACCGCCTGCAGGACCGCGCACCAACCCGACTGCTCGCATGACCTCCAACACGACCACCCGACCACGCCAACGTGATTTCCCACATGACTGCCAACACGACCGCTCAACCGTGCCAACACGATGCCAACACGACCACCCAACTCGTCGGATCCTAGAGCTCACTATCAGTCACTAACACTCGCCAAGAAACCACTATCACTCACCAAGAGATCAGAAAAGTGTAATAGTAATGATGTGCGCAATATATATAAAAATTGTGTAACATCCCTCTCTTGTGCGCACTCAGCGAACTTATTCTTTGAGGACACTTGCTTGCAAGTGATTCAGATTATTATACTTTTGGGCATTTGATTATGATTATGAGGCGTTATGAATTGATGACATGTTATTTTTATGCATTGACATAGACAAGTTCTATTGACTCGGTTTTCTTGAGTGTGCAGGATTTTGGACCTCAAGGATGTAGAGGCATCGATGTAAGCCCTTGGACTCTGGATCGAGTCAAGGAGTGGACTATTGGGATTTGATTGTTGTATATATGAGATTTGTGCATATGATTAGATGATATGATTATGGAAATATTTCTGACATGATTCGTTGATGATGAAGGCTGACGATAGCTTGCCGACTAGACTCACATGTGGAGTAGAGGGGTCACACATGACTACCAGAGACGTTGAGGGAGAGGTGTGGATAGCAATCTTGCCACAGCCTACTAGCACTCTCTCTATGGCTCGAACTGTAGGTTAATGACTACCTAGTTCGAGAACACCCACGATGCCATGTGGAATGACTGGGATAGTCCCTCATGATGATTCTAAGGGGTGCGCAGTAAGGCAAGGGCCTTATTCCTTAGAGGACCTTAGTCTCCCACAAGATCACTTGGCGGAGTATTGAATCCTGGGGTTTTGATGTCTACCAAGTCAGTCAAAAGGAAAGTGTCACCCTTGGAGCACGTAGTGCGTCCTAAAGGGAACGTCACGCAAGAAAAATGGAAAGAGGTGAGTAGCACCCTTGGAGAACATAGTGCGTCCTGAAGGGAACGTCGCGCAAGGGAAACATAATGGGGCAAGTGGCACCCTTGGAGCACCTAGTGCGTCTTGAAGGGCACGTTATGTTGTTAAATAATAAATGAATAAACCTATATAGCCTTAGAACGAATACTATGATGAGAAAGATTTAAAATAAATTCCCTAATAAAATGTCGCCCAGACTAGGAAGTTAAAGTCTAGGTCTAAGTGATATTTGTGATAAAAATAAAAATATATATTTATATAACAATGAAAATAAAAATAAATAATAATGATAATCATCATTAATCATGTGACGAGAAAGGGGTAATAAATTCATTAATTTATAAAAAAATCTTTTGGGGGATAAAAATAAAAAGGGGGGAAAAGGGGAAATAATTGTTTTGTCATATATGCTAATTAAAAATTTATTAATTAAAAAGGGAAGGGGGGGAAATTTAATGTTATACACCTGCCAATTTGAGTTTTAAATAAAAAGGGAAAGAGT
This sequence comes from Picea glauca, assembly GCA_000966675.3. Taxonomy (NCBI): domain Eukaryota; kingdom Viridiplantae; phylum Streptophyta; class Pinopsida; order Pinales; family Pinaceae; genus Picea; species Picea glauca. The sequence goes on along the minus strand of JZKD02S1673663.1, from coordinate 293,595 downwards.
GAAATATAAAAGAATTAGGAAACTAGGAAAAAGCGGGAAACATAAAAAGAAAGGGGAAACACAAGGAAAAAGCATAAATACTAACTTAGTAAGGTATCTAGCATTTAAGAACTTTCTAAATTAAACTCAACTAGTAGATTAGTAAGGGGGTAAGTCATTAATATGTGTAAGGGAATTTGGGGACACCTAGGAGCGATTCTAGGAATGATTTTAGGTGGGTGAGGTAAATAGGGGTAATTAATTAATTAATGGAATTCATTTTTGGTGCAATGAAGGGGATGGGTGACACATGTACGGGGAGGAATTTTTATGAATTAAATTATTGAGCATTAAATTAAATGGTATTTTTGGAAAGTAAGGGACTTAGAAACTCTATATAAAGGACGGAGGATTAGGATGATGGATCTCTTCTGTTATGTGTAACATTACGCTGCATAATTTTAGACTTGACTGACTTAGATTGAGGGAGTTGGGATACCCAACTCGGTGAGGAGTGGTAGCTCATCCTTGGAAGGCGAGATTAGAGCTAGATGATCTCTGTATTAGTGTGTGTGGCCTATTTGTGTCTTGGGGGGCTAAGGGGAAGAAGATTACCCCTAGCATTGGCTGGGAGGTACCGGTGAAGTCTCATCGGTCGACAAGCAGGAGCTACATGGAGCGAGTGGGACAATTACTCAGAGTAGGCAACTTGGGATACAATACGCTTCCTTTATTTATGCATGGTATATTATTAGTATACTTTACGCTTTTAGTTATGTATTTTAATTGGGTAAATAAAATGATTGACCTATCATTTTAATTCATAATTGAATCTCCCCCATAGCCTTAAACTCGTTGTTGATTGATTCCCTTGGATTTTGATCCTTGCATGTCAGGACCGTCCTATGGTTTTATTGATTTTGTAATGAGTTGCGCTTATTACTTCTCCCTCGTCCCTAGCTCATCAATCCTTGCCTGGGCAGTCATCCAGGAGATGGATCTATGGTCTTCACTTCGGTGTTAATATACCTATAGATCCTAATGACCTTCCTTTCTACGCGATGATGATGAGCGACGAATGTTTCTGCCCAATCATCTAGCCTTGTTGACTGTTCTAGGTAGAGTGTTGTCTTGCGCTTTGATGCAAATAATTAACCCTGCAATTTATTGATTGATGGCGAAGTTTTTTTACTCTTCGTTTTTGGCCACTGGTTGTGACTGTTTTGCTGTATAGAATTTTACTGTATAGAATTTTATTGCAAATGCGAGCAATTTTACTGTATAGAATAATTTTAATTCACAATCTTATAATTGTACAGTGATTTTTCTCTTGTCCGGACTGCGATTTTTCTTGTTACCTGGCAACATTTCCCTCTCCAGGAATGTGTTTTGCATTTATTTATTACCCTGCGAATTCTGAAGGCCTTTTCATTGCCTGAACTTATTGTTCTACGTTGTTTTTTACTTGAAAGCGATTCATTGCATGGAGATATTTCTCTAACAATATTTTTCCTTTTTAAGGACTGTGATTTGTCCCTTAAGATGACTACGAGTTTTCCGTTTTAAAGACTACGATTCTTCCTTCAAGATGACTGTGACTTTTCCTTTCTAAGGACTGTGATTTTCCTTTAAGATTACTGTGAGTTTCCTTTATAAAGACAGTGGTTGGGCCTTTAAGATGACTATGAGTTTGCCTTATTTAGACAGGTATTTATTGAGTTGACAACAAATCCACATAGCCAACTGGATAACTATTTTATAATGGATCGGAAATTCACCAGTCATTTCCTTAGTAGTTACAACATTTAGTCAACTGACAGTGATTGGCACATAAACCTTCATGTCTGAGATTTATAGTTTAACTCATGCTAATTTCGTTGTTATATAAATGTTAATGATGGCATTTAAACAACCCTAGAGTGATGGTTTAATGGATACTTAATCAATAACATCCATTTTAATGCAACATTTATTTTATTTAGCAGCATAGCATTTATATGAGATATTAAGGCTAGTATGCGATCGAGATATATAATATCTTTAGGTGGCAAAGATTTAGTGTTTAATGGGCGAGACGTAATAAATAATTACCTCAACTAACTTATTCTTGGAGTGATTAGATATTGAGAAAAATAAAGGTTGTTTGTTGTTCAAGGTAATTATTAACAGCCCTTTTTACTAACAAAAAGCCATACCAGTTGTTGCAGACTTTTATCTTAATAGATTTCCTTGTTAGACAAGTCATAATGTTGAGTTTTGGGATGGTTGGTTACAATAGTCTACCCTTCGCGCCTAGACTTCTTTCTTAACCTTGGGGCTTCTTGGTCATCGACGAATCATTTATTGGATTGCTCTTTGTTGAGTGATGTCTTCTTTCTTCTTGTTTACCCGTTGCTTGGGGGTGTAGGCGTAGTCTCCCTGTCAGTTATTTCGACCCTTGGCATGTTGGATTTATCTTGAGTCATTGGTCCAAATAGGTTAGGTAGTGCCAGGGTTATCGCCGCACCTATCACCTGGGGACGACATGAGTCTTGATGAGGGAATCATGGCGCGCCCCATCGGATAGAGGAAAATGATAACTTGGCCAAAGTCTGTGCCTTCCATGTGAGTATTCTTGTTCATTGTAAGTTCTTATTGATGCTTGGGTTGAACTCCATCATGTGTTGGTTGTGCGCCATCGAGGTTCTAGTCAAATGGTCATCGGGGCCATGGTGTCGGGATGGGGATTTTATCCCTTAGCTTGTAGACATGGTCATGTTTGCATCGAGTAGGTGGTCTTTTCTCCTTGTTGTTTATGCATGTTTCGCCTAGCTGCTCTTGTGCCAGTGTGTGGAGTCATAGATGTCTGTTGCCTGGACTGCATGATTTTGTTCATCGTCAGTTGTGTGGTTAATTGTTTTTGTCATCGCCTTCTTTCCTATTAACAAAAAAAAAAAATAGCACTTCTGCTTCGCTTGTAGTCGTATTGAAGGGGGGTTGTTACATATGGTATCAGAGCAGGTTCAACCTGTGACTTGGGATCACTATGGATTTCGTTGATATGATATTTGATTATAATGTTTCTAATTAAGTTGACTTGTATTCATGTAGGTAATCATAGTTAGAGGAATCTGTGGAGGAAGATGATGGGGTTCTAGGGGAGGAGGCGCGATGCCTCCAGTAGCATCCACACCAGAGGGGTCTAACCCCCAGGGAGACGAACAAGTTGTCGGGAAGGAGAAGATAACAGTGGGTGATGTGGTTGGACTGATGAGATCTTTTCAGCGCATGTCTGAGGCAATGATTAGTCATTTGGATAGAGAGGAGGCCAAGGCATCGACACCCCCTGAGGGTCCACCACACGCTTTGGTTGGTACTGGTAGCATTCACCGTGAACTCGACAAGGTCAAATTTCCCAAGTTATTTGGTGCCCCAGATGACATAGCCACCAAGGCATTGTTGGAGAATATGGTGACGTGCTTTGCACTTCATGACTATACCTCCAACTTGAAGTTGCACATGGCCATCTTGCAACTGAAGGGGAGCGCTCTTCTATGGTGGAAGATGCTCCTGCCACAACTGAACATGGTCGTCGAAGATGTGTCATGGGAAATATTCGAGGAAGAGTTTCGAGAGAGGTACCTATCAGGGGAGTTCGCTGAGTTTCATCTCAATGAGTTCAACGCCTTACGACAGGGAGGCCATATGGTTCCCGAGTATGAGGCCCATTTTATGGAGCTTCTTTGGTATGATCTGCATCTTAATACTGAGAAACGTAAGGTCAATAAGTTCATATTCGGCCTTAATGTCAGCATACATGCAAAGGTTAGGATTATGATGACTCAAACCTTGCATGATGTCATCCAGAAGGCCCTCATAGCAGAGGAGGAGCTTATCATCGGGGGTCAGAGAAGGAATCCGATGAGACCAATAGATCAGGTGTCTTATGGTGTGCAACAACATCAGACACTAGCCAGACATACACCAGGATATCGTGGCTTCTAGAGGGGATCCACTTTCACTACACCTCGATGACCGACGCCTCAACAATGGACACCTTATCATTGACCACAACATCAACAGCAATGTCGACCATAGTAGTAGAATTTTAGGCGTGTTCAATAGAACAGACCAGGATTCCAAGCCAATGGGATTTTATCTTCTACTTCGGGTACCGGGAGTACTGGACCGAAAAAGGGGTGTTGGACATTTGGGGAGCCACACTACCAACGTGACTGCCCAGTGGAGAGGACTAGAGCATATGGATCAGCTAGACCCACTACTGTGGGATATTTCGGCAATGCCCATCGGATTCATGCAGTGGTGAATAATCTCCAGGCAGAGCACCAATTGCTTATTCTCGAGACCTCAGGTATCGTCGCTGACAAGACCCTTTTTTATTTTGGTAGATCTTGGTGCTACTGAAAGTTTCATTTATGGTGCAGTGATAAAAGGGATTAAGGTAAAGGCGGTCAAACATGATGAGTTTATCTTTCTAGAGATGAATTTAGGAGCCAAACAAAAGGTTGGAGGAAGGGTTACGGGATGTACCCTTAACCTGGGAGAGTTTGTCACCAGGGCCAACCTGTACATCACGACCTTAGGATCTTATGACGTCGTGATCGGTATGGACTGGTTGGAATCACATGAGGCGATACTCAACTAGAGATGAAATGGTTGATCTTGGTCGATGATGAGGGACAAAGATGTGTGATTGTAGGATGGAAAAAGAGAGTTTCCCCAAGGTTCATCGCTTCCTTACAACTATGGAAGAGCATGCGCAAGGGATGTAAGGTTTATGTGATCCTTGCGTTAAACAAAAACGGTGTAGTGGAAGGTCTAGATTACCTTCTGGTGGTGAGAGAGTTTTCATAAGTCTTTCCGAAGGAGTTACCTGGAATGTCGTCGGAGAGGTAATTGGAGTTTACTATAGACCTAAAATCGGGGACTGAACCGATAGCTAGAACGGCTTATCGGATATTGACCTCGGAGTTACAGGAGTTGAGAATGCAACTGAAGGAATTGTTGGACCTAGGACTGATACATCCAAGTGTGTAACCTTGGGGTGCGCCTATTATTTTCATATGAAAGAAGGATGGTTCGTGGAGGCTCTACATTGACTACCGTCAATTGAACAAGGCAACGAGCAAGAATCAATATCCGTTGTCGAAGATTGATGATCTGTTTGATCAAATGAAGGGTGCGACGATGTTCTCAAAGATTGATTTGCGATCAAGATATCACCAGTTATGGATTAAGAAGGATGATGTCCCTAAGACCACCTTTAAGACGAGGTTTGGGCATTACAAGTTTGTTGTTTTACCATTTGGAATGAAAAATTCTCCAGGGGTATTTATGAGTTTGATGAACGGGTTGTTCCATGAGTACTTGGACAAGTTCATCCAAGTATTCATTGACGATATTTTGATTTACTCTCAGACGACGGAGGAGCATGATGAGCACTTTCACTTGGTACTGCAGTGTCTGCGAGAGCACAAATTATATGGGAAGTTGTCCAAATGGTCGTTTTATCAATCGAGGATTCACTACTTAGGGCATGTCATCTCCAATGAAGGTATTTCCATGGATCCAACAAAGGTTGAGGCTACTATGGAATGGCCTGCACCGACGAATGTTCCCGAAGTGCATATCTTCATGGGTTTAGCAAGATACTATCGACGGTTCGTCGAGGGATTTTCAAAGATACCAAATCTGATCACGGAATTGTAGAAGTAGAACAAGAAGTTTGTTTGGATCGAGAAATGCACGGTAGCATTTGGGAGGCTCAAAGAGCTGTTGAAAACAACACTGATACTAAAGGTCCCTGACATGGCCGTGGAATTCTTGGTATGCACTGATGCATCCAAGGAAGGCTTAGGCCGAGTCTTGATACAAGACGATCGAGTGATTTCTTACATCTCGAGGAAATCGAGAAGGCATGAGGAGAACTATGCAATGCATGATTTGGAGTTGTTAGCCATTGTATATGCCTTGAAGGTTTGGAGACACTACCTTGTTGGATGAAAATTTGAACTAAGGATGGACCATTGTGGACTACAACACATCTTTACACAAAGCGACCTGAACGCGCGACAACGACGTTGGTTGGAATTACTTAGCGAGTACGATTTTGAGATTACTTAAATAAAAGGAACAGTGAACTAAGTGGCAGATGCATTGATTCAGAGACCCCACATATTTTCGGTGTTTCCTCTTCATACGAATCTATGTGAAAATATTCTAACTTTACAGTGTGACGATGACTGGTACAAAGAGGTCAAGGATTTTATCGGACAAAACACAATGATGATACCAATATTTGAAGGATTTACGTTTGACGATTATGGATTATTGAGGTTTAAAAATCAGATTTACGTACTACTAAACATCGAGTTGAGGAGCCTGATCCTAAACAAGGCTCATAGAGAAGTATACATAGATCACCCGGGAGTCACGAGGATGAGGGCGGACCTTAAACCCTTATTCTTATGAAAAGGAATGAAGGGATACATAGTCAACTATGTGGCCCAATGTCTAGAATGTCAGCAACTAAAGGTTGAACAAAGACATCCAGTAGGATTACTACAACCACATGCTATTCCAGAATCAAAATGGGAGTTTATTTAGATGGATTTTATTTCTGGGTTTCCACTAACGACAAGGAGATATGACTCGATTTTCATAGTAGTCGACACTCTGATGAAGAGTGCTAATTTTATTCCTGTGCGTATGATGTATCAAGCACCTGACATAGCTAGAGTTTTCATCAGTGATATTGTGAGCCTGCATGGCGTGCTTAAGAGGATTATATCCGATCAAGGATCGGTGTTTACTGGACGATTTTGGGCTAGTTTCCAAGAGGCCTTGGGAACCCAAATTAACTTTAGTATTTTGTATCACCCGGAGACTGACGGGAAGACCAAACGAACAAACCAGACCTTGGAGGATGTGTTGCGCATGTACGCGATGGACCAAAAAAAACATTGGGAAGAATTCTTTCCACTGGTGGAATTCGCTTATAACAAGAATTACCAAAGCACCATTAAGATGGCACCTTTCGAGTTTCTTTACGGGCGACCGTGTTGGATGCCTTTGAGTTGGGATCGGCTTGAGGATAGGGTTCTAGTGGGACCAGAAGTGATCCAAGGAATGGAAGAGAAAATGAAAATAATAAGACAAAGGATTGAAGAAGTGTAGGATCGACATAAGAGTTATGTCGATGCGTACCGTGTCGACCATAGTTACGAGGTTGGCAACCGAGTCTTCTTGTGGGTAAAACCGCATAAGAGTTTGATAAAGTTTGGAAAGGGACCTAAACTCTCTCCTAAGTTTGTGGGACCTTTTGACATTGTGGAGAAGAAGGGGCCCGTGGCCTATCGACTAGCCTTGCCTGATTCCTTGAGGCGTATGCACGATGTTTTTCATGTATCTATTTTGAGACATTGTATTAGTGATCCTACACATGTTATTGACATGAGTTCCTTGCAGGTATTGGACGAAGGGGTGCTCACGACTGAGTCGATCCATATCCTGGATCATTGCGTTCGATAGCTACAACGTCCAACAGTATATCAGGTCAAGGTCCAGTGGGATAACTATAGTCCACACTGGGTGACCTGGGAGGACGCACATGATATGCGCCAACAATTTCCATTTTTGTTTGATAGATAGACTTATGATACTCTGATACACATTATTTTGGCACTTATATACTGTGAAACTTTGGGATGAAGTTTAGACCAAGAGGGGGTGTATGTAACATCTTGCTCTTGCACGCACTGAGCGAGCTTATTCTTTGAGGACACTTGCTCGCAAGTGATCCAGATTATTATACTTTTGGGCATTTGATTATGATTATGAGGTGTTATGAATTGATAATATGTTATTTTGTTGCATTGACATAGACAGGTGCTATTGAATCGGTTTTCCTGAGTGTGCAGGATTTTGGACCTCGGGGATGCAGAGACATTGATGGAACCCCTTGGACTCTGGATCGAGTCAGGGAGTGGGCTATTGGGGTTTGGTTGTTTTATATATGAAATTTGTGCATTTGATTAGATGATATGATTATGGATATATTTCTGACATGATTCACTGATGATGTAGGATAACGATAGCTTGCCGACCAGACTCACATGTGGAGTAGAGGGGTCACGCATGACTACCCAAAATGTTGAGGGAGAGGTGTGGACAACATCCCTGCCACAACCTACTATCACTCCCATCGTGGCTCGAATTGTAGGTCAATGACTACCTAATTCGAGAAGACCCATGATAACGTGAGGGTCGATTGCGATAGTCACTCACCATGATTCTAAGGGGTGCGCAATAAGGCATGGGCCTTATTCCTTAGAGGCCCTTAGTCTCCCACAATATCACCTGGTGGAGTATTGACTCCATGGGTTTTGATGTCCACCAAGTCATTCAAGAGGTGAGTGGCACCCTTGGAGCATGTAGTGTGTCCTGAAGGGCACATCGCGCAAGAAAAATGGAAAGAGGCGAGTGGCACCCTTGGAGCACATAGTGTGTCCTGAAGGGCACGTTGCACAAGGGAAACATAATGGGGTGAGTGGCACCCTTGTAGCACCTAGTGCATCCTGAAGGGCACGCCGCGTTGTTAAATAATAAATGAATAAACCTATATGGACTTAGAATGAATATTGTGATGAGAAAGATTTAAAAGAAATTCCCTAATAAAATGTCGCCTAGCCTAGGAAATTAAAGTCTAGGTCTAAGTGATACTTGTGATAAAAATAAAAATATATATTTATATAACAATGAAAATAAAAATAAACAATAATGATAATCGTCACTAATCATGTGACGAGAAAGGGGAAATCAATTCATTAATTTATAAAAAAATCTTTTGGGGGATAAAATTAAAAAGGGGGAAAAAGGGGAAATAAGTGTTTTGTCACATATGCTAATTAAAAATTTATTAATTAAAAAGGGAAGGGGGGGAAATTTAATATTCTACACCTACCAATTTGAGTTTTAAATAAAAAGGGAAAGAGGGAAATCTAAAAGAATTAGGAAACTAGAAAAAAGCGGGAAACATAAAAAGAAAGGGGTAACACAAGGAAAAAGTAGAAATACTAACTTAGTAAGGTATCTAGCATATAAGAACTTTCTAAATTAAACTCAACTAGTAAATTAGTAAGGGGGTAAGTCATTAATATGTGTAAGGGAATTTGGGGACACCTAGGAGCGATTCTAGGAATGCTTTTAGGTGGGTGAGGGAAATAGGGGTAATTAATTAATTAATGGAATTGATTTGTGGTGCAATGAAGGGGATGGGTGACACATGTATGGGGAGGATTCTTTATGAATTAAATTATTGAGCAATAAATTAAGTGAGATTTTGGGAAAGTAAGGGACTTAGAAACCCTATATAAAGGAGGGAGGAGGAGGATGATGGATCTCTTCTGTTATGCGTAACGTTATGATGTAGAATTTTAGACTTGACTAACATAGCTCGTGGGAGTTGGAATACCCAGCTCGGTGAGGAGTGGTAGATCGGGCTTGTGAGGTGTGCTGGGAGATAGCTACTCTTTGTATTAGTGTGTGTGGCCCCTTTGCGGCTTGGGGGGCTAAGGGGAAGAAGAGTACCCCTAGCGTTGGCTGGGAGGTACCGGTGAAGTCTCATCAGTCGGCAAGTGGGAGCTACATGGAGAAAGTGGGAAAACAACTCAGAGAAGGCAACTTGGGATACGGTATGCTTCCTTTATTTCTGCATTGTAGATTATTAGTATACTTTATGCTTTTAGTTCTATATTTTAATTGGGTAAAGAAAATGATTTACCTAGCATTTTAATTGATAACTGAATCTTACCCATAGCCTTAAGCTCGATGTTGATTGATTCCCTTGGATTTCGATCCCTGGATGTCATGACCTCCCTATGGTTTTATTCATTTTGTGATGAGTTGTGCTTCTTACTTCGCCCTCGTCCCTAGCTCATCAGTCCTCGCCTCGGCACTCGACCAGGAGCCGGATCGATGGTCGTCACTTTGGTGTTAATATACATATAGATCCTAATGCCCTGCCTTTCTGTGCAACGATGATGAGTGAAAGATGTTTCTTCCCAGTCGTCTAGCCCTATTGATTGTTCCAGGTAGAGTGTTGTCTTGCGCCATGATGTGAATAATTAACCTTGCAATTTATTGATTGATGGTGAAGTTTTTTTTTCTCTTCGTTTTTGGCCACCAGTTGTGACTGCGATTTGCCCCTAGTTAATCTGGCGATTTTCCATTTCATAGGACTGTTTTTCATTTTTACTTTAAGGGCTGATTTGACTTGCGATTTTATTCCCCCAGCATGTTTTTCTTCTCCATCAAAGGCCTGGGCCTTGCTGGGTGGTGGGGTGTTTTGGTGGGCATTTTGTTTACTTTTATTGACTACAATTTTCTTGGAAAAACCTCACCACCTTGATGTTAAAACTCTGCATTCTTTCTTAATAAAACCAACGATTAGAATGACAACATTTTGGTGGTAGCTAATGAATATGAATTATCTCTTTGATTATATATTTATATAATGACAAAAAAAATTATTCCATTCTGTTGTGTTTAATGTACAACGATTTATGTAATGGCAAATGTGAGCATATTTAATTTATAGGCTTATATTTTATTGTATAGAATTTAACTGTAATAGAATTTTAATGTATAGAATTTTACCGTAATAGAATTTTACTGTATAGAATTTTACAAACTTATATTTTACTGTATAGAATTTTACTGTAATGGAATTTTATTGTATAGAATTTTACTGCAAATGTGAGCGATTTTACTATATAGAATACTTTTAATTCACAAGCTTATAATTGTACAATGATTTTTCCCTTGTCTGGACTGCGATTTTTCTTGTTACTTGGAAACGTTGCCCTCTCTAGGAATGCATTTTTCATTTATTTATTGCCATGCAACTTCTGAAGGCGTTTTCGTTGCCTGAACTTATTGCTCTACATTTTTTTTTTACTTGAAAGAGATTCATTGCATGGAGATATTGCTCTGATGATTTTTTCCTTTTAAGGACTGTGATTTTTCCCTTAAGACGACTACAAGTTTTCCATTTTAAAGACTACTATTTTTCCTTCAAGATGATTGTGAGTTTTCCTTTCTAAGGACTGTGATTTTCCTTTAAGATGACTATGAGTTTCCTTTATAAATACTACAGTTGGGCCTTTAATATGACTGCGAGTTTGCCTTATTTAGACAGGTATTTACTAAGTTGACAGCGAATCCACACAACCAACTGGATAACGATTTTATAATGGATCGGCAATTCACCGGTCATTTCCTTAGTAGTTACAACATTTAGTCAACCGACAACGATTGACGCATTAAAATTCATGTCTGGGATTTATATTTTAACTCATGCTAATTTTGTTGTTATATAAATGTTAATCATGGAAATTAAACAACACTACATTGATGGTTTAACGGATGCATTACTCAGGCACAACTATTTTAATGCAACACTTATTTTATTTAGCAACATAACATTTATATGAGATATTAAGGCTAGTATGCGATCGAGATATATAATATCTTTAGGTGGAAGAGATTTAGTGTTTAATGGGCGAGACGTAATAAATAATTACCTCAACTAACTTATTCTTAGAGTGATTAGAGCTTGAGGAAAATAAAGGTTGTTTGTTTTTCAAGGGAATTATTAACACCCCTTTTACTAATAAAAATCCATACCAGTTGTTGCAGACTTTTATCTTAATAGGATTCCTTGTTAGACAAGTCATAATGTTGAGTTATGGGATGGTTGGTTAGAATAGTCTACCCTTTGCTCCTAGACTTCTTGCTTAACCTTGGGGCTTCTTGGTCATCGACAAATCATTTATTGGATTGTGCTTTGTTGAGCGATGTCTTCTTGCTTCTTGACTACCCGTTGCTTGGGGGCGTAGGCGTAGTATCCCTGTCAGTTATTTCGTCCCTTGGCGCGTTGGATTTATCTTGTGTCCTTGGTCCATATAGGTTAGATAGTTCCAGGGTTATGGCTGCACCTATCACCTGGGGACAACATGAGTCTTGATGAGGGGATCAGGGCGTGCCCCATCGGATAGAGGAGAATGATAACTTGGCCAGACTCTGTGCCTTCCATGTGAGTATTCTTGTTCATTGTAAGTTGTTATTGATGCTTGGGTTGAACGCCATCATGTGTTGGTTGTGCGCCATTGAGGTTCTAGTCAAATGGTCATCGGGGCCGTGGTGTCAGGATGGGGATGTTGTCCCTTAGCTTGTAGGCGTGGTCATGTTTGCATCGGGAAGGTAGTATTTTCTCCTTATCGTTTATTCATGTTTCACACAGCTTCTCTTGTGCCAGTGCATGGAGTCATAGATGTCATTTTACTAGAATACATGCTTGCATTCGTTGTCAGTTGTGTGGTTAACTGTTTTTGTCGTCGCCTTCTTGCCTATTAACAAAAAAAAAAAAAATCACTTCTGCTTCGCTTGTAGTCGTATTTAAGGGGGGTTGTTACAATTTTTTTCAGCCAAAAGAATGTTTAAGATGAAACAATATTTCGATCGAAAGAATAGTTTGGATGAATTAGGATTTCGACTGAAATATCTTTTCGGCCTGAATATATTTAAGCCGAAAAGAGGTTACCGAATGAAAACAATCCATCTGGCTAAAGTTCTACATGAAAATCGAGGGCTTCGTCACTGTACCATCTGATTTGATGTTCAAAGGTTCGGCCGAAACATATTTCGGCCGAAAAAAGAGCTTTCGGCTGAAAAAAAAATATTAGTTCGACTGAAAAAACATCTTTAGGAATTTTGGAGATCCGATTGTCACGAAAGTGTTAGCCACCTCCATGAATTTACCCCACTGTTTATTTCTTATTCTGCTCTTTATTGTATATTGGAATGCATTTATTTGAAAAGTTAAAGTTTAAAAGGTGTTGAATTATACTTGATACTGATTCACCCCCTCTCAGTATCAACACTGATCTCCATGGGGCTAGGGTCCCAGGTAAGTAGGTAGGTCATTTTCTTTCTTGCATTTGCATTTGTGTGTTCATCCTACTATAGTTGTATTTGTTTTCATGTTTTAATTCACATATTGTTTGTTACATTTATGCATAATTGTCATGATGCATTTGTTTGAATCATATTACATGTTAGTTAGAATCTTTTGAAAAATGTAAAATTTTCTTTTTAAGGAAGAATGGTTCATTTTGATTTTTTGAAGTTTTGATTATATGAATAAAGGGTGAGAAAGCCACCCCTTGATTATCTAATATCTTTCTTGATTATGTGTAGGCATAGGTCTTACCAAGAGATGTTGAGGTTCTCATATACTCTATGGAAAAAACATGTCCCCATGTAGGAGCTAGATGTTACCTCCCCTAGGATAGGGGTAACTAAGGAGATGATGTCTCAAGGCCCACAGGTTGAAGACATGGAGTACCGCGAGCCATATGACCAGTTGATCCCACATTGAGTAGACATAGGTCCTCCTCTCCACCATGCATTACCATTCAATGACAACAACATAGCAACGCCCACCACACCATCCTGGCCTAGAAAGGACAATGGATCTTGCTTCATGAGGTAACAATTCCAGTCTCATGGTAAGTGTCACTTTACTAATTGATGCATTTTAGCATGTTTCAAAGAGTCTTATATTGATTATGAAAATGTTTTCTTGGAAAATATAGCTTTTCCCTCATTTCACCTTGGTGGTTGACATGGTTTACTAGTAATTGGGTCACCCTCGGGAAAAGGGTTTCTACTAGGGGGTCTCCATGAAGGGTCATCATACCATTCCCACACATACTTACCACTTACTGCGCCTCCTCCCTTTATTTTCCTCATCGTTTGGGTTTTTGGAATTATTGATACCAAGAAGGGATTGCACCTCATTTCATGGGAAGAAGGGGCTAAAGTCCTAGAGGTGTTGTGGCTGGAAAAAATTAAAAGCCATAAATTATCCCTCTAGATGCTTGTCCTAAGGTCCTAAGAGAAATGATACAATTCTCCAGAAAAAACTAAAGGACCTTTAAAAAATAAAACACATAATTAATAAATGTCCTGCTTGTTGGGGGAATGCATTTGCAATGTCTTTTAATTTCTAGTTCATATGGAACTCAATGTGCTCCTTACTTCAAGTGGAATTGCAGTTCTCTTTAATTTACATTGCACATAGCACACAATGTTCATACCATAATAAATTAATGGAAAATAGAAGGGCTTGGAAAAAGTTTGCATTGCAAGCGAGGGATGCAACACACCCTCCACAAAGGCACCCATAAATGAAGCAAAATGATCCCTTGATATGTGAAGAACCCCATGCTGAAAGGTCATACTCCCATTCACATTGTATTCACTACATAAATTAGAGAGTGTCTTCTTGGGAAACACTCCTTGACTTGGGGATTGGCCTACCCAATAGGGAACCATGAAAACCCTCCCATACTTAAATGTGGCAAATTTTATAAGGTCTTTGAGAATTTATTTAGATTGAAAAGGGGGGATTTAATGCACATGTTTGGGTGGTTATTTTAATAAATGTGGCTTACTTGGACTGATACATGTGACATGTGGACCCTTGGAGGTTGTACTTGTTTGTCTTAGTAAGACCTTGCTTGATGAAAGCTATCGATGGAGGAATTATGCCATTTTGACCTTCATGATGGGTTGAAATCCCCTAGGATGGATGCCATACCCCACAGGCTGGGAAGAACACCCCAGAGCCTTTGTGTGAAAAGGATAGAGGACATTGCCTTTGGAGGAACTTTAACAACATCCAAGGATGATATCATATCCCTTTGCACCTAGATATTGGCCTTTGGAAGGCCTAGGACGCCATCGTCTAAGCCCTTGACATCATTTGGAGGCTAGGTTTTTGGTGGGATTGATGGTTCTGGAGGTGATTGATGTGGTTTGAAGGAAGGATATGCATGACATGACACTCTAGCACATGAGATATTGACACATGGCCTTTGGAGGCCCAACGATCTGCATTTTGAGGCTCAAAGTATCACATTTAGGCCTTACGTCACCCTTCTAGGGCATGAACTCACCCTTTTTAGGGTTTTAGTTAATGTGATTTTTATATTTGCAAATTGTAAGAGAAAATAAAGGGGGTCATCCCTCTTTTAATTTGTTGTTGACAATTTTATGTGGACAAATTGGTTTAGATGGCCTCATATAAATAGAGGCCATCTCTTTTTCATTTTCATAACTCATCACTTGAGAATTACATACCCTTGGACTGAAATTTCTGCCTCTTTGGGAAATTGGCTATCTCTTGTCTCTTGTGAAAAATGTATGCTACAGTTGTCTATTAGTGGAATAAAGGATAGTGACTTCTCTTGGATGCTTGTTCTTGGAAATTTGGTGGAATTTCTTTGATAAAGTAAGGGTTTTGCATGCTATCTCATAGATTAGGTAAGGAATTTCTACAATTTTGTGTCTTTCTTCTTAATTTCAAGGTTGTGCTATCCAACCCATGGAGGAGTATAAGGGAATACACCCTCCATCAAGGAATTTGCTTCTATTGTTAATGAAAGAGCTTAAGGATTGCTACAAGAAGTAAGAGGGTTTACACCCTTGTAGAAAAACATTGTTAGGGTTTGTTTTCTCTAGGGAGTAAAAGGGTTTACACCCCTAGAAGAGTAATAAACCCTACCTTAAATTGGTTGTAACCAAGTAAGGGACTTCATAACCCAATAGATAAGGTACTAATTGCATTGATAAGTGTTAATTTGAAGAGATTGAATTGTTCAAGTTTGGATCTAAAATTTACATGCTTTAAGATATCTTGTGCCCTAGGGACATATTGATTTGCTAAGTGATTGAATTGTTGTAATAAACATTAACCTACAACCATTAGGGATGCAAAAAACTCACTCTCTCTTACTCTTTTGCAATTTTTCTACCGCTGAAAATTACTTGAAGTTGTGATAAATGTTCTATTGATAAAAATATATTGTTTGGGTGGTTTACTTGCTAATTTCAATTGATAGAACTTGTTGCTGTAGAAAAAATTTGCTACAACCATAAGGATGTTATAATTACTTTTTGATAACATTCTTTAACAACCCTCTATTTCTATCAAAGTCTTGCTCTAAACATTGGAACATTGAGTAGTAGTTGCAAGATTTATTTTCCAATATTATATACTAGATTTTGATGGTTTAATTTATAGCTGTCATAATATATTCATTGCTGATATATATTTACTTACTGCTGCAAATTTGGGAAAACAAGGTTTCTTGTTGATTCCACAATTGTCTTGAGGCTTATATCATGATATTTGGTCTTGATTGGTTTTTTCTAACACTATTTTGCAGGTACACAACCTTGACAGCCATTTATCAACTCCAAAGACTCTCTCCACATGCCTCAATCTTATCATAGATCTTGACCTATATGGGTGTTTTCCTAGCTCCTTGCTTTCCCCCTTGCAATTCCCCTAGGGTCACTCGAGAAGTCCCCCTTGTATTGAACTTTTACTTCACTAAATTGAGGGAAATATCTATTGAGGTGACAATGATAGGTGTTCCTAGTTATGTCACACATCTGTTGCTTGGATTGGGATTTCCCAAACTATAAATTGTGTGATGACAGATTCAATTCCTGCAAATGACATGTTGAACTCATAATCATACCAAATTCATTTTGAAATGAGGTTCATATACTTTATAACATAAAATACATAATACAATAATAAATTTAAATAAACTTCATTTTATTATAAATTTTAGTTTTACAACTATTATACATTTTATCTTTCAAAACTATGTTCACAAAACATCCAAAATACTTATTCACAAACTATTAAAAAAAAACAAAAAAACAACTTATTATAATGAATTTAAATATTTTTCAAACCCTCCAAAAATTTGGATGTTATGCAATCTAGATAAAAATAATAATAATAACAGTCTTATTAAAATGTTACAAAATTATGTACAGATATTTATACAAAAAGTTTAGAAAAATCTTATAAAATTGTTTCATCATATATAACAATATTTTTTCTTCTTGTTGGAATATGAGGATTTGTTGGAATATGAGGATTTTTATCATTTGGGTCAATTTAAAATTGAAATTGACGCGAGCATTTATGGCTAGTAAGCTATCTTATATGTATCTAAATTCATAGATAAGTGTTGTAGTATTCGTTTTTTTTTTTTCTTCTTCCTATAATGTAATATTGTTTTGAGTATTTGGGTCAATTTAAATGGACAAATAATGTAGGATCATTCATGGCTAATAAGCTATCTTACATGTATCCAAATTCATATATAGGTGTGGTAGCCTTAGAAGGGCTTCCTATTCACATTTTAGGACATGAGTATGTATACTTTGCTTTGGATGTGCATTTCTAAAGCTCTATGTGTGCATTTTCTTGAATTGTTGGAATAAAGGAAAAAGAGCATCTTACAAACGTGTTGTGGATTTTTAATTTGACCTTAGAATTTGTTTTTATGGAGTGCATTTTCTAGAAATGTTAAAAACGACATCAAATGGTAATTTTCCAAGAACATTGGGTGCATTTCGAGATGAATCAAGAAAATCTAAGACATGGGTTTGTGCCTAACACAACAAATTTTTAAACATTACAAGTTTTTTTTTGAAATCATGCATGAGGAAGATGTGGCTTGCATTTTAAAAAGGTCTTGCGAAATTTTTTCAAACTTTGTAAAAAGGGAATTGTAATGGATAAAACTTCAAAATAATCATACATAAATTATACACAAAAATATTATAACCATTGACTGATAAAAATAAAGATTGTTTCATCATTCATTACATAATCAACACAAGATAATGATTTATGAGACTCATAACGAAATTATTCGTGGATAACTAACTTACAATTCAGGTGAACAAAGAACTATTGGGCTCTCACTATCATTTCTAGCTGAGTTGCAATCAATATCCACAACACTATGTGGGGAAGAAATCTCCTCTCAACCAACCTCTCAATCAATTATTAAGAGACCACCTAGCCCTCAATCAACTACCTATGCTAGTGTTTCATCCTTTCATATCAATTTTTTCTCAACCAAAAGATATCACACTCCCTTCTCCACCTTCACTAAATATAATTTTTATTGTCCATCCATACAAAAAGCTCCATGCATAAGTTCCACTTGTTATCAAGTAATTAATCAAGCAACATTTAATATTTTCTTGATTTATCTTTTCTTTGATTCATTTTTAATAATTTTTCTTCTTTTTACTTTTTTTCTTTATTAATAAATTAGTTTTTTATTAAGACTACTAGTTATTATCCTCATGTTATTATTTATTATTATCTTTTACTTTAATTTTCATTCCTTTTATTATTTTAATACATTTTTTAAATTTTCTTCCTGTAATATTATTACTTTAATTCAAAGTACAAGGAATTACAAGAGCATACTTTTAGAATTTTTGCATAGAAACAATTTTTTTGGCCCAAATTGAAAAACTAAAAATGTACAGAGGTGAAGAATGATAAAATCCACAATATCCAAGTTGAATCGCTTAAGTTTGTTAAGAAATGAACCCTATTTGTGCATTTTTGTGTGTGTATTTTAGTGATCTTGGGCAAATTTGGTCAATTCAGTGAAAACTACATAGGTTCCTAACTTGGCAAATTCAACACGTGTAAATGAAGGTGAATTTGAAAATTCTAAAACATAGGTTTTGTTGACAACATAATTTTTTTTATCCATTTGGACTCACATTTTCAAATGGACACCTATATGAATTTTGTTGTGCATTATTCTAAGACCCCATATGCATATTTGTACTTTGTTTCTAACATTAGACTTGAAAATTTCAAGGAATTAATGCAACTTTGACATTTTTAGTGATTTTTTATAAACCTTGGGAATACGAAAGGTTGTATTTCAAATTTGAACCATTAAAATAGTTAAATGGACAAAAGCCAATGAGCTCAACAATAAATATGAAGTTTGTGAATGAACAAAGGGCCTTTGGCTCTCCTTTGATTTTGGTTTGTGTAGTGTTGGTTGTTGTGGATTCTGTGTGGATTCTAGAGCTCTATACATTGGGTTTGTGGATATAATGAGCACTGAGATCATTGGTAATTGACTCAATAAAAATAGAGTTTATTGTAAGAAATAATTGTTGTAGATTTTCATGTGATTTTTAAATTTGTAGCTAATTGTTTGGAATTCCTATTATTTATTAATACATTTCTAGTTTTGTTGTATGTTATGTTAGTATAAATTGTGTGGTTTTGATCACATGTCCCCAGGCATTGCATCAAGTGGTATCAAATATAAGGCTATAGCTTCGGGAAAGGAAGAGAAGAAACTAACATGAGATATTGTTGGTAAAGGAAGAAAGTGAGATTCTTGATTTCTAGGAGAAATATTTATTTCTTCTTATGAATGGTAGTGGTTATTATAGCACTTAGAAATTGGTGGGAAAGTATTACGTGTTGAAGAAAATACCATGAGTGGTCTATGTATGGTAATTGGTGCAATGATTAACAAGAGATTAGGAATAATAATACCATCTAGGAGAATTAATCAGACAAATCTAAGAGATTTAGAGATTGAAGAGATGAGAAATGAGAGGAATGAAATAAACTAAGAAATAGAAGAATTAAGAAGAATTGAAGAGTTGGAAGTTAGACTTGCTAGTAATGATGGAGATACTAGAAATGTTGGACAAGCATATGAAGAGTCAAAGGTTGAAATATACTTTAATTTTGAGAAAGTAGAGGATCCATATAGAGTAAAATTTTGCAAAAATGAAAGGACGTGTTTCTTTATGGTGGGATCATGTTTAAAAATATAGAGTGAGAAAGAAAAAATAAAAGATTAGAACTTGGAAGAAGATGGTAAGAAAATAAAGGAGAGATTCTTACCTATAGAATACCAACCAAATTTACTTAGACAAGTATAGAATTTGAGATAGAAAAATATGAATGTCAGAGAATATATAGAAGATTTCTATAGATTGGAAATTAGTTTTGGATTATATGAAAGTAAATATATTATATTAATGAGGTATGTAAATGGCTTGAGATATAATATTCAAGATGAACTTAACACTCAATAATTTCATCTTGTGGAAGCAACATTTCATATTTCTTTGAAGTTTGAATATAAGTTTACAAAAGATAGTGAAATGAGGCAGAGGAAGAGAAAACTCTGAAAAGGGTAAAGAAGATGAAATATATGAACATTAAGCAAGAATTAATCATAGTTTCAGAAGAGGTGCAAATGTTGGCAAATGTAGAGGAGACAAGTATGTCTCTACATGTTTTGAGTGTAGTAAACAAGGACAAAATATCAAAGAATGTCCTAATAATCAAAATGATGGAAGAAGAAATGATGCAAAGGCACATGTAGCACAAGCAAAATAGTCTTTATTTATTGGTGACAAGATTTTAAACATCCATGGTGAGCAAGGAAATAATATTATTTTCAAAAGAGTTTTACTCAAGCCAAAGAAGAAGATTACTAAAAAACTCGAATAGAGGAAAAGTATTTTCAAGACAAAGTGCAAGATCCAAAGTAAGTGTTGTAACCTAGTTATTGATAGTAGTGTTGGGTATGTGTTATATTCTTTGCATGTGTGTGTGTGGGCACATCATATTCGACAAATGCATCTAACAATCCCAACTTCCTTCTTTCTTTGTGTCGTGTACGTCGAGTGCTTTCCTGGGGGGGAGGTTTGGTCCCCCCTGGTTACACGCAGTGCCCTGGAATTTGTGTTTGGGCATTTTTTGCTATTTCAATGGATTTTTCTATTTTTAGCGGTTTTCTAAATTAATCCCAGATTAAGGGATTAGGGTTTTGGTGGCTACAAAGTACCTAAAATATTGTATATATTGTATGGTGAATGGTGAAATTAATACAATCAAGAGTTGAAATGTGTGGCACCAAGGACGGTTGGTTTTCTCCCAGTTAAGGGTTTCCAACGTAAATCTCTGTTTGCTATGTGTACGAGCCTTTGATTAATTTATGTTTTGCTTAAGAATTTGCATGCATTTCTTTACTTCACAGGTTTAAAACTTACAAGTAGAAGAATTGAAAATCTAGTTTCAATAGAAGTGACAGAGAAATTGAATTTGAAATGTATTCCAAATCCTAGTCCTTATAGGGTGTCATGGTTATAAATAGATAATTAAATTATTTCTTCAGAACAATGGCTATTGAATTTTCAATTAGAAGATTATCGTGATCGAGTACTTTGTGATGTGGTTGATATGAATACCTATCATGTGTTGCTTGGTATACCTTAGATGTATGATAGAAAATTATGTCATGATGGAGTGAAGAATGTTTATTAGTTTGTAAAATATGGTAGAAATTTTAGGTTAGTTCACATGCTCAAGGAAATCATAGAGAGAAGAGTTATGATGTTTTTTTCACTAATAAATCATTAAGGGGAGAGAATTTATGTCTTGAACAATTGTTTATAGATATTTTAGAAGAAGGAAATAAGAATGTACCTATGGAAGTTCATAAACAATACAAGTTACAACAAAAGGATATGTTGATGATGGGATGTAGTGAAGGAAAAGTTCAAATGAAGAAAAAAAATAGAAGTTGAAAATGTTTTAGAAAAACAAATGAAATTTTCAACAAAAGAAGAAGATGTAAGAAAAAAATGTGTAGAAAAAGGAGCTAAATATGTTGTTGTTATAAAAAATGGTGATGCAGAAAGAGAAATCTTAAATGGTGGTGAAAAATATGAGAATAGAGAAATATGTTCTAGAAAGGTATATCTTGAGAAACAAACATTGATGGCTGACATGGTTACATGTGAGAGGGAGGATGTGGAGGTAGTAAGCCATGGTGGGCATGAGAATTTAAAGGCACCGAGTTCTATTGGGCATGATGATTTGAAGGTAGTAAGCTTTATTTGGCATGATTAGTTGGAGAGATTAAGCCCTAGTCGATGCAAACATTAGGAAGTAGTAAGACCTATTAGAAATAAGTGTATTGAGTACATGATGATGAATAAGGTTGATGGAACAAGAAATAAGAATTATGATGGAACTAATAGGGTTTGTAAGAGCAAGAAGAATAATTAGAACCATAGATCAATAAATCTAGTAGCCTAAAGTTCACGATGCTCATGTTTTTATAACTATGGGTATTTGATGTAGGAGAATCCATGGCTAGTAAGTTGTACTACATGTATATTAATTCATACATAGATATGGGATCCTTGGAAGGACTTCCAGTTCAAATATCAAGATATGAGCATGTCTACTTTGCACTAGACGTGCATTTTTAAAGCTCTTTGTGCACATCAATTGTTGGAATAATGTAAACTTTGTTTTAAGCACTTAGAAATGGATTCATGGCATACTACCAAAGGGGATTGTACATAATTGAATGAAAAACTTGGAGAATATTACATAACTTTATTTGGACCTTTAACTTGGCATCGACATGCATTGTTGTGATGATGGAGTGCATTTTAAGAAATGTTAAAAACAATGTTAGAGGACAATTTTCCAATAGAGCTGCATGCATTTGTAGATTAATAAAAAAAATATAAGGCATGGATTTTGTGTCCACATTGATCTATTGGCCTATAAAGGAAAAGAGACAACCTTGTAGGGAATTCCCATAGTAACTAGAGATACCCTCTTCATTTTTATAGAGGTGGTACTCCTCTATTTCTCACTCAAACAATAATTATATCAAGATTTCTAAACATCCAGATTTTTCATTCATAAACATTGGTGTCCATGAGTGGAATAAGCAAGGAAATGATTAAAGGGAAAATTTTCAATAATAAAGAAGGAAAACATGATTACTCTTACTCCACCATAACCATTCCCATATCATAGCAAGAGAAAGAAACAAATTCAAAGCAATACAAACATAGCATAAAGTAGCAAAGGTGGTCCTTCTCAAAGAGATTTAAATGATTTTGCGACATTCATATCATAAAGATGCAAAGGAAACTCATTCTCAATATTTAATGCTCATATAAAAGTCTGAAACCAAAAAATTCATAAGCTCTAGAATAGCTCTCTGTGAAGTTTAATTACTAATTACAAATTAATTGTTCAAGCTCAAATAAAATATCTACCAATTTGACATTAGATATTACTCATGATACTTAAAACAAAAGTAATAAATGCATTCATCCTAATGAACTGGTATGGGGCTCCCTTGGACTGTATATTGAGAAGAGGTAACTTGGATGACAAAAGGGAATCATTCATAGATCAATATTGTACACAAATGACAACATTCAAATGAAAATAATGGATGATTCATAGACTAAGAAAGAAGAAAAAATAAGGGAATGCTTCAAACAAGGATTATACCCCAAAAAAATGGAAGCTAGGTCTAGTTCTCTCTCCCTTTTTATTCCTTTTTGTTTTCCTTAAATAAGAAGTAGCATCATTGGCCCAAACTATCATAAATGTTTCTTGAATCTTGAATATCAAGGTGGGTTAGATATCGCTTCCAATGCACCATTTATCCATTCTTGAATATATTCACATAATGATGCTATGATTATATATTGTTTCACTCTAAACCCAGACAATTAATCTTCAATATCCCTCAATGTGTCTCACCGTTGTTGTTCCAAGGATGACTGGTATTCATTCTTGTTCACGAAACCGACCAACCAAAATCAGATCTCGTCTTTTAGGAAGTTCATGAGGTCATCGAATTCTATTCCCCATACAACCCTTAGTATACCTAGATCATCTTGCATTTGATCTTTTTTCAGTAGCGTGGAATACCTTATCAAAGGTGGTACTTTGGTCTCCTTGATGATATCCATTACCAACATAAAAATTAACTTATTTCTTCAAGAGCATCACATGTGACACTCAATTTCCAAAGGGTATCAATTCTTATAATCCAACCTACTTAGAATTTATTTATCCTATTTTTAGAGGGGAGATCTCATTTCTGTCTCATAATATTTTCCTATAACACCCCCACTATAATCCTCAGTTTAATTAATGCATAATGTAGATATCAATGTGGCTATGGCCAAGCAATGTAAATGCGAAATGTATTTCCTGAATTGTAAATAAATATAATGTAATACCAGTTGTTGGGATATCGACAAAGATGGGGGATGACTAATCCAAAAGAGAGGGGGAATGCCTAAAGATATTCCAAGAGGGGTTCAAGGGGAAATAATTTATGAGTAGTAATTCAAACCCACATTTCTGAATTTTATTATCATTTTGGGGAAAACTTCTATTTTCTAATTGAGTATATGAGATCCCAATCATTGAGTATCTATCATAGGGTGGGTATCAGATTCACATCCCATAGTTATGAGAGAGCATGGGGCTGAAGTAAAATCAACATTGGGTGGAGTGACTGGTCGACTATCTTGGGAAAGGACAGAAAATTTGTATGGGTGGTAACAAGAAGTTTTATACATTCAGTTTTACATGAACAACATTTAGAGAAGAGGAGAAAAGAGTTTGGGAGATGGAACAACCAGGATGGGAGAATTCTGGAGCACACTGGAGCATTTTTGGACCGCTTTGGAGTTGGAAATTGAAGAGCCAGGTTGTCATGCTTGAAGAGTGTACTCCTGGGTGAGTTGCACTGTATCAACAAGTGTTTGTTGGTGTTTTTCCTGGCAGTGAGTTCCCTTGAGTTCCAAATTGAGAGATTCCTAGCTACATGTTTCATAGAGACCTTGATAAATGAATGGGACACCTAATGGACTGATATTATTGAAGGGGTACATTCCTTGGGTTGGATAGGTCAAGAGGAAGAGAGTTGGAGGGAATTCGAGATAGCTATAAGAGAGAACCAATGGGTAGTGTGATACTGATCTATGAGGGGAATGTTAGAGGCACCCTTCTTTTGTGGATTCCTAGCCCTAACTTGGGGGAGACTTGATGTTGATATTTGGAACAACAGGTCTATGGTTGGGTGGAATGTCCTTCCCATTCAACTGGTTGCACAAAAATTTCATAAAATATAAGTGTTTATCTATTTTGCTGAATTATTTATGAGTTCATGGATGTGCATTTACTCCGTAAATGAGAATGATTTTATATGTTGTTATAAATGTTTTATCGGTTGCATTCATTATAAAATTTAACTAAAATATAAGTGTTTATCTATTTTGCTGAATTATTTATGAGTTCATGGATGTGCATTTACTCCGTAAATGAGAATGATTTTATATGTTGTTATAAATGTTTTATCTGTTGCATTCATTGTAATTTAGAGTTTTTTAGATGTATTTAACTATGAGTATTATAAATTAGTTGAACATAGGTTTAAATCGTAGCTAGAAAGATACAAGATTTTGACCAGTAAAATAAAATTTTCTTTTATGTGTATTTCCGCATAGTAATGTTCCCTGGTTAAGATGGGGGACACTAAAGAATGGTATCAGAGCTCAAGTTTTTTCAACACCAATCTTGTATGGGTTAGGAGACAGTGTGAATTGAACAAATTCATGGGTGCATATTTCGTCCTGTGATGGATTTGGGGGGAAATGGTGAACCAGAGTGAAATCCTCAAACTTTGAGTATATTTCGAGTTTAAGTGCTTGAGAGTAGTCGAAGAAGAAAAATTATGGCATCAATTTGCAGGTTTCAGAGTTGAAATCAGACATGGAATTTGACTTACTGTGAGTTTCATGACAATCGTGAAGTTTGGTAATCGATGATCCAGATTAATTAGACCTAGAGAATCATCAGTCGAGATTCAATCACAGAAAAATGGAGTAAGGCATTCCCAAAAGGCCTTTGGGAAGAATATTTCATAAAGACTTCAGAGTCGGGTGTGAGGTTGAGTCTGAAGAGAGGAGTCTGATGACACAAGACCAAAATAATAGGAGTCGTCAGATCGACTAGATATTTTCCCAGCTGTCGGATTAGTCAGGGTCATTCTTAGCCGTTAGATCTCGTGAATATGTTCTTTTGGAAAAGTGTTTTCGAGAGAGCTCATTCGAAAGGTTGGGAATTTTTTGGCATCTGACGAAGTTAGTTCGACTGAGGTAACTAATGCACAGTTTTGGGAGCTCGATGATCATATCCACTGAGCAGATCGATTTTTGAATGTCATATCTATTGGTTAAGAATGTTTCCTCAGAAGGGTTGAGGGTGAAAGATAATTCCACATGGTAGTTGAGTGCATGGCTTCGAGAAGAATGGTTCTCGAGAGCCATTGGAAGAGGGTTGTCAAAAGGTTTGTTCGGGGAGGATGTTTACGATGGATGAAGTATGATAGAGAAATCCTGATAGGCTATCGCACTTCAAAGTTTGGAAGGGTTGACAAGCAAGGAAATTTTGTTTTCGATGGATTTTTCTCAATGGTAAGAGTCCTATAGTTTTTTAGAATGTGGATTTCAGAGACATCCGTGTACCATCAATTTGGACTTCCGATGGGGAGAGTTTGAGAAAGAGCTTCTTATAGGCCTATGGAGGTCTAATTATGAATTGGAAAGAATAAAAAGATTGATGATTGGGATCGATCCTGATTTTGAGAGAAATCATTTAGATCTAATGACTATTACAACAATAATTTTGTGATTTTTTCTATGAAAAATTCTAGTTTTCGAAGGTCTTCATCTTGCAGGGCATTTTTGAGGGCATAAACAACATTTTTAGAAAATCAATTTTGTACACAACCGTGTATCCTTCCAGGTCACAATTTTGTTCTTCTAAAATGATAGATCTCATAGAGATATTTCCAACAAGCTAAATTGTTCACCAAACAGAGCTTGTATGAGGGAGTTACAGTCAAAACAGTCAAGGGTAAAATTTAGTACCATATTTCTTTTAGAGGGAATAACCCCCATCTCAGGAGATAGTTTTGGGCCCAGGAGAAGTCTATGGAAATATCATGGATTGTAGAATTAATCCATGGATCCATATTTGAGTTATAGGTATATAAAAATTTGTTGGGAGAGAAAGAGGACACTTGTAGCATGTAGGGTTGAAAAAGGGAAAATGGTCAAAACTTCTGAAGACCATGCCTTTCTGCTCGAAACTTAGAATGGGAAAATAAATAGTTGATGGAAAGGTATTGAGGAGGATAATCCATATATTAATCCAGGAACTTATTTCAAGATTTGTTTTTACAGTAAACTCAAAATAAGAAGACTCGTGCCATTAAAGGGAAAAACAATTTAATAATTCTTATCCAAATTGCGTATGTATTTATTTTCATCTAACAAAAATTATTTGCATGCACATTTTTTGCAAAATTAGAATTTCAGAGTAGAAATTTGGTTTCTATATGAGAATTACAACAATGGAATATTACTAAGGGTCCTACAATCACGAGGAAGAATTTAGAGGTCTGCATGTCATCTTGGGGAATGTTGAGACTAAATCAAATGGGAGAAGAGACATGAAACCACATGTAGCCATGAGAATCTTTCATAGAGAAGTGCAGAGATATAGATATGATAATGAAAATATTATGAAGGATTAGGAAGATATACTTTAGAGATTGAACATCTTATAGAAGCAATCCAATAAGGGCTCTCGCACGAGTCCCAATGCTAGTGCTAGAAAAGTGTCAACATCCAAATCCCATAGAAAAAGATATGGGCATGGGAATGATAGGCAGGTAAGGAGTAGGATCAAGCACCATCATTCCCCATAGAAATCCACTAGGAGAGCTCATACAAGGTGAAATAAGGAAGATCAAGCCGCCTAATTTCAATGGTGAGAGTATAAAGGGATAAGAGGCAAAGGTATGGTTGTTGGAAATGAAGAAATATTTCCAGCTACATGATTACCCCTCCAGGGTAGAAACAAGTATTACAACCTACCACTTGCAAGGAAAGGAAACCATGTGGTGGTACCAGCTTAATCAAGACAAGAATCTTGATGAGAAGAGGGTATCATGGAGGTAGTTCAAAGGATATTTCCAAGAGAAATATTTGTCTGAGCATTACTATGAGAATAATGTGAAAGCGTTCTTTGAAATAAAATTGGGAAGCATAAAAATGGATGAGAATGAGAAGAGGTTCTTTGAATTGTTGAAGTAAGTTGACTTCGTAAAGGAGGGGAAGGTCAAAATACAAAGGTTTTTGACTAGGTTACCATCCTTCTATAGTGACAAGATATAGTATGATAACCACAAGACTTTGGGGGAGACCAGAGGGAGAGAAAGTCATATTTATAAGCATAACAGAGGGAGGTCAATATTTCAAAGGAATTGGAATGAAAAGATGAAAGGAAAGAGGTAGAAAAGGAAAAAATGTTTTAAGCCACCCTTTTTCAAGAATAACTCTCCAACAAATCAACAAGGCTAGTCAGCACAAAATAAAGACAAGACAACTAATTATTTTAGGAAAATGCCAAGGTAGTAGCCTGTACAATGTTGGGGATGTGAGGGGAATCACTGTATAAGGACTACCATCACAAAGGAGAAAGAATGAGGACTTTCCACAACATTCAAGAGGCTAAAACAATGGAAGATATGGGAGGAAGAATACCAAGTATTTATGCAGTCTTGGACAATAAACAAGAAGAATAGCAGTCCTCCATGATTGAAGTGGAAGGTAAGATTGATAACCAACTAATAGCAAATTTAATTGTTTATGTAGCTAGCCATAGTTACATAAACTCTAACATTATTGAAATATTTTTCTTGCAAAGGAGTAAGCATAAGAAATATTGGTTAGTTCAGTTGGCCATAGGGGCTAAGAGAAATATCAATTACTTGGTTAAAGATTTCCCGATAGAAATGAATGGAATCAACATGAAGGTAGATGTAAACATCATTCCTTTGGGTTCATATGACTATTTAATTGGAATGGATTGGTTGGAAAAACACCATGTTGTTTTCTCCAGATTATTTCGCCACGAAATGAGAGCGGATATATATTAAAGAAATGTATAGAGATATATCAGATATCCAATAATATAACAGAGATATAGCAGAGATATAATAATAAACACAAAGATATAGTAATACACTATTTCTATTAATGAGTGAAATGTACAAAACTGTAAAATATAGAGTGAATGGACTCGCTAGAATGGTGGCATCTTATATGTGAGAAGAGATGTGATGGCTACGCTCATTCACAAGAATATGAAGATGATCATTATAATGAGGCTCCAAATTCCTGTTTAACATAAAGAAAATCCAAAATCCTAACCCTGGAAGATGAAAAGCCAACAATTTTGTTGACCCCGTTTTGGGTAGTTTGGTGTATCAACTTCCTGAGGGTGTAACTTTAACATATGTTCTCCGTTTGGGTGCACGATAGCTCGTTGGAAAAGTATCGACACGGATATTAATTTTGGGGGCTCAATAAAATCCTTTGGATATTATTGAGGTTTCTGATTGTGAAAAAACTTCATTTAGTCCCTCAAAATGGCCCCAGAAGTTTAGGAACCGAAAACCTGCTAAAAATAGTAAGTTGCCAGAAAACTATTTTGAGCCAGTTGTAATAGGTGGGTGGCCATTGATATCAACCTAAATAAATCCTCCCTCCTTAGGAATCAATGGTCTTCATTGATTTGAGTTCCCAAGGGAGAGGGGAAAAAAATTGTTGAATCTGCATCTTGGTGAGTTGCTTGCCTTGCTGGAGAAGTTGAACTGCTTAAATTGTTGAGGGTTGTCACGAACCTGTTGATGTAAGGATTGGACCTTTTTATAAGGTGCTTGGATTGACGCTACAATGGTTGCAATTTCCTTCTGTTCACCTTTTGAAGAGACTGTGAAGAAGTTGAATTTTATAGTATGATATACTACCTTGAAACACTATTTAGGTGGGAAAATAGTTGGAACTACCTATGGTATCCTATAAAGATGACCCCCATAGTAACAATGACACTACAAGGTCAAGATTCATAAATAGCATGGAACTTCAACATATATTATTGGCCCAAAAGAACATCAAAGACATCCAGTGGGGAAACATCACATAATACCTCATCCTTGAAGGGGTGGATTCCATATGACAATCGACACTATTGGATGACACAGAGGTCTCCTCCTCGGGGAAGCCACCCAATGTTGTATGACTGTGGGTGTGGTGTTGTCGACAATCCCAACAATTTGATGACCTCTATTGAGATTATGTTCTTCTGGCTTCCGTAATCAACAATAAAATGCATCAAGGTCCCCTTCACCCACATCTGTGAATGAAAAAGGTGCTCCCCCTCTTCAGGATCTGTTAGTTCTTCTGGTTGAATTTTTGCAGTTGTGACAGTAGCAGTGGGGTTTGCATCGATGATATGCCTTTTTCCATTATTTTCTAAATCAAATTATGAATCATGGTTCAGATCCTTGTCTTTGATCTTTGACACCAATGACTATTTTGAGCGACATTCATTGGTGTTGTGCTAGGGTATTTTATGGAAATCGCACCACTTTATAGTGTCCTTCGTCTTCCATTTACCTTTATTTTCCTGTGGCTTGGACTAGTTGTCATAGGGATGCTTGTTAGGGATGTCTTTATCATGCTTCGACTGTTGCGTATTTGCGGACCTGAACTCTTGTTTGTTTTGGTGCTTAAAGGTTTTCTCGATTTTGATAGGATATCGGTAAGCATCTCCCAATGATGAGATGCAAAAAAAATCCATTTCAGTTTGGATGTACCTGTGTAGATCCCCATTGTATCTCATAACCATATTCCACTTAGAATACTTGATGCCCATCTTGGTGCGCAAGGTATGAAAGGTGTTGGTGAACTTCGACACTACTTTGACCCTCTCTTGATGCAGTGTGGTCCATCTCATGTACTGGTCGTTATAGTTACCAACAGGTAATATTGTTCCTTGACTGCATCCACAAAAAAATACCAAGTGGGATCGACCCCATATATCCCAAAATCCTATATGGAAATTTTTTCCCAGTAAGTTTCCCACCAATTTTTGACACAGGGGAGAGCCTTAAGGAGTGCGAAGGTGATCGTTTCCCTGTCGAAAAAATTGTGAACAAAGAAATAACCTTCTAGCAGATTTAACCATTTTTCTAGGGTATCCACACCGATCTGATCTTCAAATACGGGAGTTTAAAAATTCACTTGTACCTTGAAAGGAGAGATTCATCCAAAGTGATCACTTGATGAAGACGCGCCTATTGTTATCGACATACATTGAAGGATGTGGGAAAAATATCCATCATTTTGTCCCTCTGTCACGTGAGAGCTTGCTCAAGAAACCGATTAATAAAATCATCTTCTTTGTCATTTTTATTTTATTTTTCCATGGAGGGTTTATTAGGCATGAAAGAGCGATTTTACTCAATATATTCAAGCTCTAGACCCAACTTTCTATACTCAGACCTCGTCAAGGACATGCATTGAAAAAAAAGATCAAGATCATCCTACTCTCATACCACTGATCCATATTATTTTCGGCACGAAATGAGAGCGAAGATATAATAAATAAATGTACATAGATATATCAGATATCCAATAATATAACATAGATATAGTAGGGATATAAAAATAAACACAGAGATACATTAATACACAATTTCTATTAATGAGAGAAATGTACAAAACTATAAAATACAAAGTGAATGAACTCGCTATATTGGTGGAAACTTATCTTTGAGAAGAGATGTGATGGATATGCTCATTCGCAAGAAGATGATAATTACAATGAGGCTCCAAATAAATTTTTAAAATAAATAAAATCCAAAACCCTAACCCTGGAAAATGAAAATCCAACAATTTTGTGGACCCCGTTTTGGGTAGTTTGGTGTATCAACTTCCCGGGGGCGTAACTTTGGCATACTATCTCTGTTTGGGGCGCACGATAGCTCGTTGGAAAGGTATAGACGAGGAGATTAATTTTTGGGGCTCAATATGGGACTTTGAATATACTTTAGGTTACAAATCATGAAAAAAATTCATGTAGTCCCTCAAAATGGCCCCGAAAGTTTAGGAACCAAACAACTGCTAAAAATAGTAAGTTGCCAGAAAAATGTTTTGATCCAGTTGGAATAGGTGAGTGGTCAATGATATCCACCTATATCATGGTAATATATTGTTACAATAGGATACTAACTTGTCTTTATGAGAAAGGGAATCAAGGAAATATTCAAGGCATTCTAAGAGTTGTAGATATTAGAGAAATTTCAGCCATGCAACTGAAAAAGAGTTTTAAAAGGGATGTAAAATTTTTGAAGTCCACATGGATGAGAAATCTAGTGATAAAGGGGAAAGTATTGAGGACCATCTGGTCTTGAAATATTTTGAAGATGTTTTTAAGGAAATCCCAAGATTTCCACCAAAGAGGGACATCAATTTCTCTATTAATTTGGTACTAGGTGTTGCTCCACTGTCCAAGACACCTTATAGAATGGGAACACTGAAATTGAAAGAGTTGCATATCAAACTGGAGGATATTTTGAAGAAGGGGTACATACACCCAAGTGTGTCACCTTAGGGATCTCCATTTATTTTTTTAAAGAAGAAGGATGGAACCTTAAGTTTGTGTATTGATTTCAGATAGTTGAATAAGTTCACTATAAAAAACAAATAGCCCTTGTCAAGGGTTGATGATTTATTTGATCAGCTGAAAGGTGCAAGAATATTTTCCAAGGTTGACTTGAGATCAGGCTACAATCAAGTGAGGATAAAAGAGGAAGATATTAGGAATAAAATTTCCAGAACAAGGTATGGGAATTATAAATTCATGGTAGTGCCATTTGAACTATCAAATGCCTCGGTTGTTTTTATGTGTCTAATGAATGGAGTGTTCAGGGAGTACCTAGACAAGTTTGTAATTGTTTTCTTAGATGATATTCTCATCTACTCTAAGTATGAATAGGAGTATGAGGAGAATTTGAGAATAGTTCTAAATGTTTTAAGGGAGCATAAATTGTAGTCCAATCTAGGTAAGTGCATCTTTTATCAAAAGAAAATCCATTACTTGGGGCATATAATTTCAACAGATGGGATAAAAGTCGATCTCGAGAAGATAGAGGCCATTAAAGGATGGATTCCACCAAGAAATGTGACAGAGTTTAGGTAATTTATGGGTCTTGTTGGTTATTACTTAATATTCATAAAAGGGTTTTCAAATATTGCAAACCCAATCATTTATTTGCAAAAAAAAGGATTGAAGTTCGAATGGACTCCAAAATGTGAAGAGTGTTTCCAACAATTGAATTTTTTTTTGAAAATTGTTCCCATATTAAATATTGTAGATCTAGATGAATACTTTGTAGTGTGCATGAATGCATGCAAGGAAGGGCTTGGTGGAGTCCCTAGTCAAAAATATCATGTGGTATGCAATGAGTCTCAAAAATTAAAAGAGAATGAGAGAAATTATGCTACTCATGATCTAGAGTTAGAAACCATTTTACATGCATTAAAAATGTGGAGACATTACCTCACGGGGAGGATATTTGAGATAAGAACATACGACTATGGTATGAAACATTTATTTGGACAACCAACATTAAATGTTAGACAAACTAGGTGGTTGGAATTTCTTAGTGAGTATGACTTTGAAATTAAATATATTAAAGGAAAATAAAGTCAAGTGGTTGATGCACTCAGTAGAAGAGCTCATGAAGTGCATATTTCATCCATTCACATGCATATGAAAAATTTAAAAGATAAAATTCTTGAAGCAACAAATTCAGATCAACATTGTCTGTGAATAAAGGAAAACTTACAACAAGAAAATTCACAACAAAGATTTAAAGATTATGAATTAAAAGAGGATGTGATCCTCTTGTACAGAAGCAAGGTGTACGTGAAAAATTCTACAGAGCTGAAAAATATAGTGTTGAGAGAAATGCACACTGTTCCATATGTTGGGCACCTAAGATATCAAAAATCCATTACAACTGTAAGGATCCAGTATATTTGGTTGGGAATGAAGAAAGAAGCAGTTAACTACATAGCCCATTGTCTAGAGTGCCAAAATGTGAAAACAAAGCACATACATCCAGTGGGGCTATTGCAACCATTTCCCATTCTAGAATGGAAGTGGGAAGTAGTTACAATAGATTTTATTACAAAGATACCAAGAACAATGAAGCAACATGATTCCATCATGGTGGTGGTGGACAAATTGACTTAGTGAGCACATTTTATTCTTATGAAGACAACACACAAGCCAACAAACATTGCAGATATTTACGTGAAGAAAGTTTATATGCTACATGGAGTGCCTAAGGAAATAGTTTCAGGTGCCTGAGGAAATAGTTTCATTTTGGGAAGGTTTGTTCAAAAGATTTGGGAAAAGTATGAATATTAGTATGATGTATCACCTTGAGTTAGATGGAAAAATAGAGAGGACCAATAGGACACTTGAAGACATGCTCATAATGTATGTGATGGATCAACCATCAAAATGGGAAGACTACATCCACTTAATGGAGTTTTCTTATAATAATGGGTATCAAGGATCATTTAAAATGATCCCATTTGAAGCTTTGTATGGAAGGAAATGTAACACACTAGTGAGTTTGGATAACCCAACAGAGAGAGCCATCATTGGGCCAGATTTATTAAAGGAAATGGAAGAGAAGATGACAAGGATCATGAAGAATTTAAAGGTTGCC
>JZKD02S1673663.1:242861-257573 GCA_000966675.3 Picea glauca | reverse complement strand
GAGCGTCATTCCTAGGCAGCTGGTTGCACAAACATTTTATAAAAGATAAGTGTTTATCTATTTTGTTGAATTATTTATGAGATCATGGATGTGAATTTACTCTGTGAATGAGAATGGTTTTATATGTTGTTATAAATGTTTTATCAGTTGAATTCATGTTCATTTAGAGTGTTGTAGATGTATTTAATTATGGGTATTAGAAATTAATTGAATATGTGTTTAAATCATAGATGGTAAGATACAAGATTTTGATTAGTAAAATAATGATTTTTTTATGTGTATTTCCGCGTAGTAATGTTCCCTAGTTAAGTTGGGGGACACTACACTTTCATACTTAATATCCTTACAATGGAAGTACTTACAACATTTTTATAAAAATGTTCGTTAGTTTGCAAATCCTTTTTCAATAATTCTTTAAATAAACAAACTCTCCCTGTCATGACACCTACTTCTATGACAATCTCCAAAGCTTCCATGATTATCTTAAGACTTTTGTTGATAATGAAAAAATCCTGGATAAGAACTATGTGGAATTTTTGAAACATCCAACATTTCGAGTGGAAACTCCACCCATCATCAGAGACACATGAAAGATGATATGATGTAAGAGAGTGTTAGGGTAAATATAGGAGAGAGAGAGAGAGAGAGAGAGAGAGAGAGAGAGAGAGAGACTATAGGCATTGGTATTAGATAGAGAGGTTCTTGAGAGTAATAATTATTCAAAGTAGTAAATAATAAAATATAATAAATTAAAGAGAATAATTAACAATATTACATTAGATTAAATTAATGCTACAATATTGAGAGTGTTGATAAAATAAAATTAAAGTGCATTAGATTAAAATAAAGAATTATGCTAAAGTATTGTGTAATAGATGTGATGGAGTCTAGGAGGGAAAGTAATATTAAACTAATCATGGAGGATAATAGGAGGAGAAGGGTAATAATAATAAAATATCAGGAGAGAGAGGGAGGATAAAGAATAAAGTATAAGGATGTTATGAGTAGCTTTTAGCGACATATTTCCTAACACTCATCAACAACTTAGCAACCCTGGTGACCTTATAACTCGATCTGGTCATTTTTTTATGGAAACCATTCGAGACTATTATAGATAGGGGCTCAACGAACAATGGCTTCAGAGAAAGGGTAGCTTCTATCTCCCTCATTTGTTTCCTCAACCTAGCATTCTCTAATTCCTACTCTGTTATTGAGTGGGATAATGCCTTGCCAGTGGCCTGATGAAACTTGAGGATCCTTGAGGGCCTTATACCTTTGAATTTGATTTCAGAAATCTTTTTCCCTATTTCTATTTTATCCTTTAGGTTGACCCTTTCAATTTGTAATTTCTTGGATTTCTTATCATACTTGACTTGGTGAAGAGTCACAAACTCTTCTTCGAAAATTGTTTTCCCTTCTTGGGTCAATTCCTCTACTATCAACTTACTTTTTTCTATTTTCATTGCAGCCCATGCAGGGACATCATTGACTTCATTGACTTCCATATTTGTTCCCTTCATTTCCAAACCTCCAAGGTCTCAAGAATTTCCTCTTTTTGGGTTTCTCTTCCTCTTCGACATGGGCGTAATAGCAAGTGTTAGTTCCAAGACACAATGAGGGGAATCCCCACCATCTCCATCACCCACACATCCCTCATTACTTTCTCTTATGGAAAAATTAATTTCATTATTCTTGTGGCACGAAGAGGAACTCTTATGGGGGTGATGAACTACATCACCTTTGACACTTTTTGTGGATCCACCCCTTTGTATATGCTTCACTTGCATGTTTTCCTCAAGGAGAGGGACCTCTACTGCACCTACATTTGAAATTTCCTTTGTATGTAAATCCTCATGGGCAATTTATTTATTATTTTTGAAATAGATTTATCGGGTGGTCATCACCTTGGCTTCGACATGAATGCCCTCATTTTTGTCACCTCCTTCTGTAATTTGTTCCACCTGATTAAAAATAGAGGCATATCCAATAGAAACCATATGATTGGTGAAAATTCCTTCATGATCAAAATCACTAAGGGATTCAAATTATTTCATGTTAAAAGGTTCAAATAACCCCACCATCTAGGTTAGGCTTCATGAACTCTTTTACAATAATATTGAAATTCTTGAAAGTCATACGAATAAATTGTCATTTCCTCTTTTTGTCAAAGAATAAGGATCATGTACTATACTTTCTACACAAATCATAAACAAACAACCTATCATAGAAAAACAAGGAAGAATAAGGGGCTTCCCTTTCAAAACCAAACAATCTTATGTAGGTAAATTGCTCTTCCAATGCACATATTCATTTCCCCTTGAGAAATTTCATGGCCAATCTTGTCACCCGAGTTGGTTCAGTTCTTGTAATAATACTTCTACATTCCTTGACAAAGGAATATTGGATTTGGTAAAAATGAAATGTATCCTTATGCTTCCATAATGTGGGGTACAAAAATTGAGCAGGATCTTCATCAAAATTGACTTTACCCCTTGGGGGTATGCCCTTGAATTTACTATAGTAAATCAAAGCAAGAGCCAAGTACAAGGTAATGTAGAACCTCTTAGTCTAAATGTAGTTTGAAAATTGGTGGGAAATCAAATTTGAAATAATCTAGGTCCAATTGAAAATGATCCCTACTCGTACCGAGTAGTGGATGACATATAAAACATACCTAGGAATGTAATTCGTTGAGTCTTGGCCGACTAGTCGTGAAAAAATCCACAAAAACTCTTTATATGGTGGAGACAACATGCATAATTAACCTCGTTGGGGCTCATCGGTTTGACCAAAGGTTGGACAAAAAACTCCATGAGTAGATTCACATCACCACCCTAAGAATTCAGGAAGGTATCTACCTCAGAAAGCTTGAGGACCTTGTTTGGTTCTAGAAGTTTCAACATCCTTCTAAATGCATTGGGCATCAAAAGGATAGGAGTTATTCCACTATCCTTTATCTTTATTAATCGGTGCTTCAAATAAAATCTCTAGGCACACCTTGCTACTAGTTCTATAAAATCAAACACTTCAAGTATGCAACCAACCTTATCTATCCCTGAAGTCCATACTTTTTTTTTAAGTTTTTCATTAGAAGAAATCTTATAATATCATTTATATGTAATATACCATTGAAATTCCTTGCTTTCTTGGGTCAATGAATTCATCGTATCTCCAAAGAAAGGTTCTCTCCTTTTCTTGTTTTCCATCTTTTCCACTTTCAATGTTCTTAGGTAAGTGTGAGGATTACATGTATAAATCATATTTTCTATTTGATAGGTTCCTTGATAATCATAAATTAGGGGTCAATCTATTGCTCAATTCCCCCCCTCATACATTTTTTGCATGTCGCTCATTAACTGGTAACTGTCACTTGCATACACAATGCATTCGGGAGAAATGTGTAAGAATTATTCCTCATTAATTAACAACAATCTCTTTTTCCATGTGAGACATGTGCGATGGATATGGTATAATTACTTTGAAATCACAAATAATGTCATATGTGGACGTAGCATGGGGCTACATGGAGTGTGTGTGCGGGGAGAAAGAGTACCTTGTGTTAGGATATTTAGACACTTAGGCATTAGTTAAGATCTACCAGGTCTATTGTGTCGTTAGGTAAAAGTGTGTTTTCTAGTGTGTTTCTTTAGTATGCATTAGTATGCATTTGTAGTTAGGAAATCCGACGGTCATGATATGTTCTTGACATAGAGTGATCCGACGGTTCATACTCTCCTCGATCTTAACAACCATTGATCTGTGGCTTAACACCTGATTGGTCAATGATATCTATTTAAAGAGCATGGAAGGTCATTTTTCGATGATCGATTGTGAGAAACTCTCTTGTAAAATCTCTTTGTAATATTTTTCTTTGCATTAATAAACTGCTCCAAGTGGTCGCGTTGGCTGGGGCCATGGATGTTTCCCTGTAGGTGTTTTACCACGTGAAAACATCGGTTTGTTGATCTTTTATATGGTTATGTGAGTGGTTATTGAAGGTGCTCATCCTCTATTGGAATACCCGTGTTGTAGAACATGGTATCAGAGTCTGTTTGAAGACCCTCTCCTGTTGTAGATCGAGATTGTGAAGTTGAGTTGCCTCATCTTCATTTTCTATGATTTTCGTACATTTATGGGCTATGAGGACTATTCCATTGTGTCCAGAGCACTCGTTTCATTTAGTAACACTTTTCGTTTCACTCGAAAAGGGTTTTGTTTGCCCAAGATACGACCATTATAGTCAGATCCAGAGGTATAAAGTTTGAATACGCATTTTTTAAGTTTTTTGCAGAGAAATATTTTGGTTTTATTTCGGTTTTGTATTTTTTTATTTCCGAGTTGCTACTCTTTTAGATCTGCATATGCTCTTTTCCTCACTCCCTGTGCGATCTTGGAAAATAAGAAACAAATAGGAAAATGTGCATCTTCCGGGTAAGCTAACTGAGATCTAACCCTTGTTGTCATCGAGAAGGGAAATTTTTTTCTTGTGTGAAAAGAATTTTTTTTTAGCACGCTCTCCAAGGCCATCTTCAACAACAACAACAACAACAACAATCCTCCTTCTGAACATTACAATATGTTTTTCTAGACCATTTGGTTAAAAGTTACCTTATTAAGTAGGAGGTCTTGAGTTCAAGTCTCTCTTTTGTTGTTTTTTTTTGAAAAAGTTCATGCTAAAATTGTAAAGTGTATTTCACTTCAAGTATAAAAATGAATCACTATAAGTAGCTTTAATATTTTATTTTAGAGTTATTTATTTTGCATGCAATGTTTCTTTGTAAAAATGACACCCACTTCTCTTTATAAAAGTGGGTCACTTCATAAAGCAACTTACACTACCACATGGTCCCTTGGTTACCGTTTATGCCTTTTTTAAAAAGGGCATAACTCTCACATTCGAAGTCTGTTTTCATTGCCATTTTTTTTTAAACCGCATAACTTTTCGATCTCTTTCCATTCACATCACCAGTTTCAATTTTTAAATCTGTATTATCTGCATATTTAATATGGATTCTACAAGTAATCTCTTACTTACCAACACCAACTACTTCCAATGGAAATCCCATATGGAAGATTTATTAAGAAGTAAAGGCTTGTACCGGATTACCTTGGGAAAGGAAACAACACCCAATGATGCTGATAAGGAAGCCAAATGAGATAATAGGAATGAAAAAGCACGTGGATTAAACGCAATTTCCATCTCTCCTGATTTAAGGTTCCACCTTCAATCAATTGATAAACCCAAAGAAGATTAAGAAAAGATTGAATCTGTGTTTGGTAAACTCAATATTATTTGAGCAAAACAGTTAGAAAATCAAGTACTAACTTTAAGTCCAAGTGATTTTTATTGCATTGAATACTATCTATCTATGTTTAAATCACTCAGAACTTTATGTGAAGAATGTAATATAAAGATAGACGAAGATTGTTGCATCTATCTTATTCTTTCTAAGCTAGGTAGTGCATAGTCGGTGTTTGTATCTACCTTTTATGTCATGGAAGATGCTCTAGGGGAAACTTATCAAAAACCCAGTCTTGAGAAATTTTGTGATGCTTTGATTAGAGAGAAAGATAAGCTAGTACAACTTGGAGTGATCAGCACTGTAGGTACCTCCAACAAAGCCTTAGTTGTCCATCAGAAAGATAAACCCAAGAATCCCAAGAAGCAACATCCTCGCCACAACAACAAGAAATATAAGGGTCCCAAACCCACTTAGACAACTTTTTCTCCTAATGGAGACAAAGGAGCAAAATATAAAAATAAGAATACTAATAGACATTGCAACTTTTGTGATAAACATGGTCATTATGAGTCCAAATGTTTCAAGAAGATGACATCTTTAGAAGCATCGATGAATAAGCACAACATCGGTATTGATTCTACTTCTTCTTCTTCTTCTCATGAACATGCACTTTCTTCTTCTGGTTTCTCCTTCAATACAAATTCTACTTCTACTTCTACTTTTGATGAGTGGCTTATTGATTCTGGAGCATCCTATCATATGGCTAAAGATAGAGCCATATTTTCTACTCTAAATGAATGTAACACCAAGCAAATATTTTTTGGTGATTATAGATCTCTTAGTGTTGAAGGATATGGAACCGTTCAAGTAGAAAATGGTCATTTCAATGATGTATTATGTGTTCCAAGTATTTCTTGTAACCTTATATCAGTATATCAAATCACTCATTCAGGTGAAGGTAAAACCGTAGAGTTTTCACCTCACCAAGTTGTAATCAAGGATCTAAAATATCCTAGGCATGTTCTTGCAACTGGAATTGTTGATGATATTACTAGGTTGTACAAATTTGACAACTTTGGGTCATCATATTTTTCATCAGTTTTTGTTGCTCATAGCGATGACTTGAGCAAACTTTTGCATGAGCGTTTTGGTCATCTAAACTATTGCTCATTGCAACAACTATGTAATCAACAGATGTTGATTGGTCTTCCTCTTATTTCATGCAGAGATGGTGTTTGTGCCAGTTGTGCTCTCGACAAACATCATCAGGAAAGTTTTGACAAATGTTCATCTTGGCATGCCTCCGGTCCTTTGCAACTTGTTCATAGCAGATTTTTTGACTAGTTCTTATCCTACAAGGCCCTTGTAGAAAAGCAATATGAACATCAAATTCAAAGGTTAAGAACAAATAATGGAGGAGAATATGTGAACAATAATTTTACAAGTTACTGCACTACACATGGAATCCAAATGCAACACACTATTCCAAATACACCACAACAAAATGGTGTTTCTAAGAGAAAGAACCACACATTAAAAGAAATGGTTAATTGTATGATCCAATCTAAGGGATTAAGTCTAAAGTATTGGGTGAAAGCCATCAACTGTGAAAATTACATCGTAAATCACACTCCCACAAAGGATCATAAAAATGTAACACCAGAAGAAGCTTGGACTAGAATTAAACCACATGTAAGTCACTTCCATGTATTTGGAAGTATAGCATGGGCTCACATTCCTGATGAGAAAAGGAAAGCATTGCAGCCTAAAAGTGAGAAGTGTATATTTGTTGGTTATTCTAAAGATGTCAAAGGTTACATACTTCTTCAATCACATTGTAATGAAATTATTATTAGAAGAGATGTTAAATTTGATGAAAATATCTTGGCCTGCGAGCCTAATTCGACATTTGTGTCTTCTTTGGCCTGCGAGCCTAATTCGATGGTTGTGCCTTCTTCAGCCTGCGAGCCATTCTCGACATGTGTGCCTTCTTCTGATCTGGTTTCTTCTTCAAATGATGACAGTGAGGATGAAAATCCACCTTCGCCTGCTCACCCTCCTCCAGATGAGTCCTTTGAACCTGAACCAGCACCAGCTCCACCGCTTCCTAGATGGGTCCGTTCAACATGAGAAGCAGTTGGTGATCTTGTTGGTGATCCTTCAAATCAACGTCGGACATGTTCATAGTTCTAGAGAGCCTCTTCTGTTTTGGCTCAATTTTCAGAAACTCATGATCCAGAGACATTTGTAGAAGCTTCAGGTCATCCAGATTGGGATACAACAATGAATGAAGAGTATCATTATTTAATGGAAAACGATACTTTTTAGATGGAAATGGAAGTGTTGAAAGACACAAGGCTCGGTTAGTTGCCAAATGATTTTCCCAAGTTGAAGGAATTGACTATAATGAAACCTTTTCCCCTGTAGCCAAAATGAATTCCATCCGCCTTGTTCTTGCCCTTGCTGCCTCACATAAATGGGAGGTCCTTCAGATGGATGTTAAATCCTCCTTCATGTATGGAGATTTGCAAGAAGAAATATACATGGAACAACATCTTAGCTATGTCCAGAATGACTCTAGCCTTGTTTTTCACCTCAAGAAATCTCTTTATGGTCTCAAGAAAGCTCCCCGATCTTGGTATGCCAAAATGGACAGATTTCTTATTGCCACTAGATTCTCTAAATGCCATTCTGATCCTAATGTATATACCAAGAAAGTAGGAAGCCATCTCATAATGCTTGTCCTTTATGTTGATGACCTTATCCTTACTAGTAGTGACTCAAAAATTTTAAACCATGTGAAAACCAACCTTAAGAAGAAATTTGAAATGACAGACTTAGGATTTTTTCACTATTTCCTTGGCCTCCAAGTTTTGCAAACCAATGAAGGAATTTTTCTTTCCCAATCTAAGTATGTGTGTGACCTTCTTCGTCTCTTTCACATGGACGATTGTAAACTAACCCCTTCTCCCTTTCAGTCTGTAGTCAAGATTATTGTTGCTTGTACTTCTCCTGAAGTTGATGCCACCCTGTACCATCAGGTAGTTGATAGCCTCTTATACTTGACTCATACTCGTCCTGATCTTTTCTCTGTTGTTGGTCTTGTTTCCCAGTATATGAAAACTCCCCGTGAAAGCCATTGGAAAGAAACTAAAAGGATATTTCGCTATGTTCGTGGTACAATTCAGTTCAAGATACATTATAGTTCAAGGGGGACTCCTTTATTGGTTGGTTTCACTGATTCAGATTGGGCCAACGACCTTGATGATCAGAAGTATACTGCAAGTTATGTTTTCAACCTTGGTTCATGACCTGTCACTTGGGCCTATAAGAAACAACAGGCTATTGCACTTTCTTAAGTAGAAAAAGAGTACCGAGTAGCGGTAAATGCAAGTCAGGAAGCCCTGTGGCTTCGACAGATCCTTTCAGAGTTTGGATTCCAGCACCAACATCTGACCAACCTTTGGTGTGACAATCAAAGTGCCATCAAGCTCCCCAAAGACCTAGTTCAACAGCAACGTAGCAAACACATTAAGCTACACATGCACTTCATCAGAAAGCTCATTCATGATCAAGTTATTGAAGTGCTCTTTTTACCTACAGAAGATCAAGTTGCAGACATTTTCACAAAGTGTCTTACAGAAGCGAAGTTTTCCAAACTTCGATCTATGTTAGGAGTTCAGGAAGTTGTCATTAAGGGGGGGCAGGCTCTAATGCCTCCTTCTTTGTTCTATTGTGTCACTATTGTAAATCATTCAATCCTATCCCAAGTTGTTTTTAAGGGGGGATGTTAGTATATTTAGACACTTAGGCGTTAGTTAAGATCTACCTGGTCTATTGTGTCATTAGGTAAAAGTGTGTTTTCTAGTGTGTTTCTTTAGTATGCATTAGTATGCATTTGTAGTTAGGAAATCCGATGGTCACAATATGTTCTCGACATAGATTGATCCGACGGTTCATACTCTCCTTGATCTTAATGACCATTGATTCATGGATTAACACCCAATTGGTCCATGATCTCTATTTAAAGAGCATGGAGGGTCATTTGTCGATGATTGATTGTGAGAAAATCTCTTGTAAAATCTCTCTGTAATCTTTTTCTTTGCATTAATAAACTGCTCCAAGTGTTCGCATTGGCTGGGGCCATGGATGTTTCCTCGTAGGGGTTTTACCACGTGAAAACATCAATTTTTTGATCTTTGATATGGTTATGTGAGTGGTTACTGAAGGTGTTCATCCTCTGTTGGAATACTTGTGTTCATCCTTTGTGGGGATGTGGGTTGTGGGAGGAGAGAGTATGTGAGAGGAACATGTGTTTCGGAGGAACGTATATGTGCGGGTTGCAAGGGTGTATGTGGGAGTTGGGGATCTGGGTTTCTAGGATGCGAGACCACTGCAAGGTTTGAAAGGATTTTCCCTGCATCCGCATGGAATTAACATATGTGGGATGCAGGTTACAGGTGACTCTGATCTTTGACAAGTGTAACACTCTGAGTTTTTAGCCCCCATATTAAATAATGTATTGTTATACTACTGAGAGGAAACAGTGCCCAAAAAATTACTCAAAGGCCAGTGTGAACAAGAAATCTAATGTTTTGATCATTATTAATAATAAATACATCATTGGCTGCTAGACGAACAAGGACTATAATTATAGGGGGCTATGATTGCACAAGAGAGGGGCCTGAGGGGATAAGCATTTTATTTTATATTTTATTCTCCATTTTTATTAATGGAGAATAATAGTTACGTAAGTTTGTTGGGGGAAGGCCAAGGGGTTCTTGATCTGAAAGTATTACATAAACCCGCCCCTAGTCTGTTGGGGGGGTTCGTTCATTCTCTCTCACTTCTATTTCTTGTCCTTGTTCTATTGTTGGTCACTTCACACTTCCCTCACACATTCATTCACCTGATTGTTCATTGTTTCACACCTCTCATGGAAAATTCACTCCATTCATTTATCTCACCCACTTATATTTCCTCATCCGTGTCTTGGCTTGGGAAAGAAAGACGAACTTCTGAAGGGAAACCATGGAATTTTGGCTGTAGAGATCAATGGTGTAGTAAAACCATGATTTGAAGCCTACATGTCTGAGATGCTTGGCTTGTGTCCATATTTTCTC
Organism: Picea glauca; assembly: GCA_000966675.3. NCBI lineage: Eukaryota > Viridiplantae > Streptophyta > Pinopsida > Pinales > Pinaceae > Picea > Picea glauca. The sequence goes on along the minus strand of JZKD02S1673663.1, from coordinate 247,207 downwards.
ACAGCTATGAGTCCCAAGAGTCGCAACATGGAGATTCTGGACTAGTTGCACTGGAGGCCTGGAAGGAGAAGGACTTCCTTAGGGACTGGATGGAAGATAAGGGTGGGGGTATATTCTCTTGGGTTGTGCAGGCTGGGTAGAAGAGAGTTGGGCACTTAGATTTTTGTGGGTGATGGGAATTCTGTGAGAGATTGAGTGCTGACTGGTTTGGGAAGCCAAGTAACACCCTAGAACTGTCATTATGGATTCATAGCCTTGGCCTGGGGGTGACATTGTTTTTGAGACTTGAAACAACAATGTCTACGGTTGGGTGGAATGTCCTTGGTCTACATCCATTCGATGGTTCTCTTCTATAAAAGATATGTGCTCTCTGTTATGTTATTATTTACCTATGTATGAATTATTTCCAATGTGTATTTTATTTATCGTTGAATTCGATATGTTTAGAGTATGCATGCTTGTTGGTTATTGTTGTGCATGTCGTTTAGTTCCTTTATTTTATGCATTTTTATTAATATGAAAGGTATCCACAAGAGAAAGTAGTCCGAGAGCAGGTTTGGAGTAGCATAGCCCAACCTATGGGTGGCTGGGTATGTTATAGTTTGGTATCAGAGTACAGTTCCAATACTAAGCCTAGATGGGATGTGTAAACCGATATTGAAGCAAAAGTTTCACAGAGAAATTGAGTTGCAAAGTTCCAGAAGGCGCTAAGAGTGCACCTTAACAGTGTTTGAAAGATCAGAAGGTGTAGCGGGTCAGGAAACCATGATGGCCATATGATTTATTTGGGAGGGGTCTGAATCCTTCAAAACCATCATATCATGGAAAAGAGCATGGAGGTTAAACGCTCAAGTCCTTTAGACTTCGCTGCTTTGGCAGTTTCAATTTCCTTGTCACAAAAGAAGCCTGAAGCCCCGAAGCTCCAAAGTCCCATAGTGAATATACGTCGTAGATCATTTGGAGGAGTACCGGACCATTGGATTTGGCTAAGGACAGGTCTGGGCCATTGGATCAAGCATAGATTAGGAGGCAAATCAAAGTGGAGAAGATCATACTACAGTCGTCTGATCTATGTGTGAGAAAATGTGAGTCATCGATCTCATAGAAGTTCAGAGATTCGACACTCTAGAAGAAGTGATCCCTTAAGTTACCAAGAAGAAAGTATCTCAAAGTCTCGAACTTTGGAGTAAATATGGACCGTTCATGTTTGGGCACATGTGTCTGCAGATCAACCTATTAGGGAATTCGATGTTTGGGGGATTTGTGGGGTAGTGTGGAAAAGTATCCCGGAGTTCCAAATTCTCGAAGCCCCGAAGTTATGAGGCAGTAGGCACTGGAGTGGCGTGGCCTACTGACGTCACCTAGGGTGACATGGGCACACTTGATTCTTGCCACATGTCACTATTTGTCATGTTTTTCAAAGACCGTTTGTACCAATTAGTATATGACATGTGTCACCCATCAGATAGGGCCACGTGTCCATTCCTTATGTTCTCCCATGTAGCACCCCGTGGTGCTTAGTTACTGATGAAGACTCCGAGAGTTCTCCAAGTCGACGTTCAGAAGGAATGAAGTGGAATGAAGGTGAAACCTTCTGAAGCTCCGAAGAGCAGACTAAATCCTCACTGTTGATCGGGAGATGACACATGCCAATAGATCTCATAGTCTGAAGACTTAGCACTCTGAAGGATTCAAGGTATAAGCAGTTGGGGTCAAGGACTCCTAAAGGATGGATTCTATATCAACCATTTATTACAGAGGATATGTGGTAGTAGATCCTGTAGTCTGGAGACTTGGCACTCCAAAAGGATTGAGAGTGTGGAAAGTCTAGAACTTTTGAAGCCCAAATTCTTGAAGCCCTTATTGACCGTTAGATCTACAGATCTACGGTCGAGGTTTGGTTTAATATTCCACGTAATATTAAAGTTCCAAAAATTAATTGGATTTCAAATGTATAATGGTGTATTTCATAAAAATTGCGGGCCCGCAAAAGGTAGGATCCACCATTACGCTTTATAATCTCCGCAATGAATACAGATCGTCCGATCTACGATCAGATTTCAAACTCAAAACAAAACTGTATTGAATTTAAATTATGGGTATAGGTCCCGATGTTAACCCATTTGCATATACAATATCCACAATGGATTATGATCGTCGATCTCAGCCCTCGATCAATTTTAAACCACATGTTTTCAGATATAATAATAATATCACAGAAATATTTGACAGAGGTTTTATATTGAAAAAGAAACTTTGATCTTCCAAATTCAACTGCATAGTACACTTACAGATTGTTCCAAAACAGATTTGGATGAACTCCTGGCATGAATGTGTAAAGAAAAATCAGATCTCTTGCAACAAGAGATCACAATAGATATACACAGTCAGCTCCAAGAATGAGAGTTTCCAAATGAAAGTACTATATGATGCAGACTGATATATATATATATTCTTCATGAATTAAAAGGACATGTAAAATTGTTTGGAAAATTTTGTTTGACATCTTCTTAACTCTAACAAAATGGTCAATTGCACATTTTGCAAAATTAAGGGGTTTATACATACCAGCTCAAAATACGTATTTGAGAAATGGAAGAAGGTGAGGGAGCCTCTATCCATGATAAAGAGGCCAAAGGAAAGAATACCAGAGTTGGAAATGTAGAGATGGAATCCAACGGACACAAGCTCTGAGGGGAGCAAGAAACATTGATAGAAACTATGAGAAGCTTGCAAATAGAAGTGCAGAGCTACAAGGCAGACAATGAGAGGTTGATGAGAGAGAGAAGTCACATCAATTCTAAAGTGATGTAGATCTTAAATCATTTGCAAGGATAAGAAAAGAATGGTTCAAAGTAAGAGGAAGAAGGAAATTATCATGAAAGAAGAAATGATTGTGGAAGGGACGGTTATTCTAGGAGTGATAGAAGAGATCATAGGAATCACTCACCTCCTTACTCAATAATAAGGTCTTATGCATATAAATATTCCATAAGTAGTCCATAGGTGTCTCCCGTTAGGCACCAAAGAAGAAGGCATGAAATGGACAATTTGCAAGGAGAGTTGAGGAAGCTCAAGCCACCATCCTTTGATGGTGAAAGCGAAAGGGAAGATGATGTTGAATCATGGTTTCTTGGACTCAGGAGATATTTCCAATTGCATAACTATTCATCAAGCCTAGAAGCCATAATTACCACCTACCATTTGCATGGGAAGGATTGCATGTGGTGGGACCAGTTGAATCAAGTTGAGCATATTAATGAGAATGGGATCACTTAGAAGCAATTCAAAAAGTATTTCCAGAAGGAGTACCTCTCAAAGCATTTCTATGACAAGAAAATGTAGGATTTCTTTGAACTCCAGTTGGGAAGCATGTCCATGGAAGAATATGAGAAGAAGTTCTTGGGTTGTTGAAGTATGTTGGGTTAACTTTATAAATGATGAAAAGGTGAAAACACAGATTTTTTTGAGTGGACCGCCAACCTTTTATGAAGAAAATATTCGGTATGACGAACCCAAGACCTTGGCTGAGGCTATCAGGAAAGATAGGTACATGTATGAGCAAGGCCAGGGCAGAGAATCCATGAAAAAATCTTGGAAGGATAATAATAAGGAAAGTCTGATCAAAGGAAGAAGGGATTAAAGCCTCCTTTCCATAGAAATGAGCCTAATAAAAATCATCAAGACCGGTATGCTAAGGATGAATCCAAGAAATAAGACTCCTTGGGAAAAAGGGGAAGACCACCAATCCAATGTTGGGGATGAAAGGAAGATCACCTATACAAGAATTTCCCTCACAAAAAGGACAGAGTGAAGACCGTGCCCAACATCCAAGAGGCTATAATAGTCAAAGACATGGGAAGAATTTATGCAGCCTTAGATGATTGGCAAGTAGAACACCAATCCAACATGATCAAGGTGGAAGGTAAGATCATAAATCAGTCTATTGCTATTTTAATTGATTAAGGAGAAAGTCATTTTTACATTGACCCTAAAATAGTGGATAGATTATATTTGGAGAAAAGTAAGCTTGGGAAATCAAGTTTGGTTCAGCTAGCCATGGGAAACAAAAGGAGAATCGATGATATGGTCATAGGTTTCTCCATAATTCTTAATGGTGTGAATACCAGTGCTGATATGAATATCATACTATTGGGATCTTACAATATTATAATTGGAATGGATTGGTTGGACAAGCATCATGATGTCCTAGATTATCATCTCAAGACATTTACATGTCTTGATGGAGATGCAAAATAGAGCACTGTGAAAGGTGTACCAAGACCCATCTCTATAAGGGAGATTTCATCCTTACAACTGAAGAGATGTTTCAGAAAAGGGTGTCA